>JAUTDX010002681.1:0-78443 GCA_030844895.1 Ambrosia x helenae | reverse complement strand
AAAAAAAAGTTTATTATTTTAGAGTATTAAGGTGTCAAGGGACAAAGTATTTTGGGTTGGATGAGATATAATATAAAGGTACGTGTAAAGTGTGCTTAAAACTCATCATATACTTGAGTTACATGCGTATGTTTTTAAGATGTTACATTTCTTTCATCTCTCTCTAAGCATCTTTGATAAACGACCTTAAATAACTTGTATAATTAGTTTTCCCTTGCTCAGCTTGTTGCTAGCTTTTTTGTATATTTTTTCCGTTGCCATAAAAACAAATGAACTAAAATAATTGTCATTCCGAAATTCAAAATTGTTTCTCCTTGAACGGCAAATAATTCTAAATTATAACACACACTTGCCTATAATTGAATATTGGAACCCCCCCTCCCCCCACCCCCACTTAAGAGACATATGTCTGTAACAAGTGAGCTAAACCCAAGTTGACGATTCCTCAATTCAAAATGATTATTAATATGAAGTCAGATTTAGTTATGAACTTTTATATTACTTTGCAATAATCATCCATCCATGATTAACAACATAGAAACAAACCCCAATTGTTATGTTCTCTACAACTCCCCAATTCCTTAATCCATCAATCCACGAATCATTTAAACAATCTCCTAACCAATTCTCACAAAACCAACAACCTTAAATCCATCAAACAACTCCACACACATCTACTCAAAACAGGAATAATATTCATCTCCTACACACTCCAAACCAATCTCACATACTCATACACAAAATGCTCTCCCAACAAAACACAATCCAAACATAACCAAACTCTTCAACTCCAACATTATCACACACCCTTTTCCCTTTAATTCACTCATTTCTTGTTTATAAAAAATGGGTATCCTTTATTGCTCTCAAAAACTCTTTCTTTCATGCATTTAATGGTGTTTTGATTGATACATATGCTTTATGTAGCTCTTTGACAGGTTGTTGTATGCTTAAGTCTGGGTTTGGTAAACAGGTTCATACCCATGTTGTGAAATCTGGGTGGGGTTGTAGTGTGTATTTAGGAAGTGCTTTGGTTGATTATTATTCAAAAACAATGGTTGTTGGTGATGCACGTAAGGTGTTTGATGAAATGCCTGTTAGAAATACGGTTTGTGCAAATGCGCTTTTGTCGGGTTATGCTGATGCTAAGATGTGGGTAGATGGGATTGAGGTTTTAGAAGGATGCCTGGGTTGGGTTTGTGGTATGATAATTGGACGTTTACGGTTGCTTTGAGTGTATGTGGCGGTTGTATGCGATTGGATTGGGTAGTGAAATACACGCGAAGGTGATTCGAACTGTTTACGATCCTGGAACGGATGTGTTTCTCTTGAGTTCTTTGATTGATTTGTATGGGAAATGTGGAATGGTAGTTAAAGCGAAACAGGTTTTTAACATGGCGAGATACGCGGATGTGGTGTTATGGACATCGATGCTTGGCGTGTACGGTAGAAATGGGCGTCATGAAGAAGTGATTCAATTGTTTAAACAGATGTTGTTAAAGAAAATTAGACCAGATGGGGTGGCATTTGTTACTGTCATCTCGTCTTGTGGTCACACAGGGTCATGTGGATCTTGGTGCCAACTATTTTGAGTCCATGGCTCGTGATTTTGGGCTAAACCCGAGTCCTGAACACTACGGGTGCCTTGTGGATTTGTTTTGTAGGGCTGGTGAGTTAGAAAAGGCTTGGAATGTGGTTAATAAGATGCCAAGTGAAATAAGTGCTAGTGTTACTGTTTGGGGTGCATTGTTGAGCGCGTGTTGTGATCATGGCATGTTGACTTGGGTAAGTTTGCAGCTCGAAAGGCGCTCGAATTGGATCCTATGAATACTGGATTTATACTTTGTTGTCGAATATGTTCGCTAAAATGCGGTTTATGGGACGAAATCGAACGATTGAGGGTGTTGATGCGTGACAAAGGTATCAAGAAAGATACTGCGTGTAGTTGGATTACGTGACCAAGAGGGTGTTTGGGATTGCGTTTTAAATCTGATTTTTAGATTATTGCGTTTTGAAAACGCAGATAATCAGTTTTTTAGACTACAAAAACACAATAATCTATAAGCAGTTCCACCCCTGCTTTTCCAAAATGCATAATTTGTTTTGAATAATCAAAATCCCAAACACCCCCAAAACGCATCTGAGTAGCGTTATCAAGGTGTAGATTAGGAGTAGGATCTGAAGGCGTGTGAGTTACCGAAAAAAGTTTGAATTGGGTTGATCAAGTGAAATCGGTTTGTTAGACCCAATGGGCTAGATGCATGACCAAGCTGTTATTGGGTTGGGCCTGGCCCAACCATAGAATAAAAAAACTGGAAACAAGAAAAATAGAAATCAATGCAATTTTTATTCCATTATTTTTTTTTTTTTTTGTTACACAAGCATCATTTCTAATCTCACTCACAATCAAATCTTTATTTGTTTCTCTTGACATATGAAGATAAATAAAGATAAATACACCCAAACATAAATACAAAATAAACAAAACAAGTAAAACATTAAAGGACTACACACTTAGCTGTTTACAACAGCACAATTCTTTCGGATCTCACCTGAGGTTCCTGTTTTCACCTCAATCCGACCCATTTTCTCCATGGATAATGCAAACTCACTAAAGAAATTCTTAAGTGATCCTTGAAGGAGTTGGTTTATTAATGCTAATGTGTTGGAGTCCCTAGTAAAGCCGAATCAGACTCGAACAATCCCTACGCTTTAGTAATAACGTGTAGTAGCTAAGATCGAATGTGTTACGGCTCCCAGGATCCATCTCAACTTTTGTTGTACTATCATTTTGTGTTCTGCATTTTCTTGATCTAAGATTGGCAGCATATTCACTATCTAGCGTCGGGTCTTGATCTCCCACACCCGTGAAATTGTATAGACGGTTTGAGAATGAGGTACAATGCGAGAGTCCAATAGTATGAGCACCTAAAGTAGCATAACGAATCAGTAGAGGTGACAGTTTTGACTCATTTACGTATATTAGCTTGATTTGTGTAATATTTTACTTTTAAAAGGTCAAAGGGTAATATTATCCATAGAATTTAGTTAAACAAAATGAATCAAACATCTTGTAATGAAATAAAACTAACCTGAAAGCAAAACAAGATCCTTCAAATCAAGACTTTTATTGGCAAAGTTTTGTATAAGGACAGTGATGTTGTCGAATGGAGCGGGGATTTCAGCTAACGCCTCTGATGCAACTGATATCACCCCCGTCTCTTCGGCCTGTTGGAACTTTCCAAAAAGGGCCTCCCTTTAATGAAACCGAAAATAAATCAGTATGTTTATATTACAAGTTTGGTTTATAATGATAAAATATGAATTCTTACAGTGACAACAACGGAGTCTCTAGCAGCAAGAGCAACAATATCAGCACAAGACACAATGCCAGGGCATTCGGCTTCGAGTAAACTCTTCAATCTATCAATGAAGTCAAAGCCTCTAACAGTTCGGTTTGGGGGTGCTGTTTTCTCTGTTCGATTCCCTGAGCTTGAAGTAACATTCAACAAGAGGGATGCATCACAACCCTATTGAATACACCATGTAATATTAGTTTTCGAAAGGGTAAAATCGTCTTTTTTTTTATATTGTTACATGTGCCGACAAGTTCTAGTTCCACCACTAGACCGGATTTTGACATGTTAGAAGAAATCAAGGTATAACATTTAAAACATCACAAATTCTATTCAAACCATCATGCAATATTGGTTTTGGAAAGGGTAAAATCGTCCTTTTGTGTATATTGTGATATCTGCTCCCTAGTTCTAGTTCCAAAACTTGACATGTTAAAAGAAATAAAAGTGTAGCATTCAGAACACCACAAAACTATTCAACGAAGGGTAAAATTGTCTTTTTTATGTGCACTGTGACCACAACGGATAAGTTCTAGTTCTACCACTGAACATGATTTTGACATGTTACAAGAAAATAAAGTGTAATTACGTGCGGCCTTACATGTTCTAAATAAAGATGAGACCATCCGCAATATGCAATATAAAACGAAAGATAAATAACCTACACAAGATAGTTTATACCGCGAAGCAATGCATGCACACACTCAAATGCTACATTGTATATTGTAACATGGCATCACATTCCTGCGCACATTTGATTCATGTATGTATTGCTACACACAATATTCTAACAACAAAACTAAAAGATAAAGGATCAAAGAACGAACCCTGACGAAACAATCATGGAAATGCATTCTGATAAGAGCAGCCGCAAGCGATGGAGCATTGGGGATATGTTGGCTCCACATAATCTTGCACAATCTTTTCGGCTTTTGGGCATGAACTCCCATAAAATCCCATCTTCAGATCACCTCTAACCGATCCAAGAATCACCAGAAACACGAAAACCGAACAAAAACCTTTCATTTTGTTCCCTTTTCGCCTTCTTTCAATATATTCTTGTTATGGATAGAGCTGAGTATGAGTATGAGTATGCAAGTAACGTCTAGATTTATAACACATGCAATAAGATTAAAATATTAACCTCATCATTAAAGAATCAATTAATTATGTGAGAGTAGTTATAAGTCTTGTGTTTATTTAAGCAACAAGCCTCACCTAATATTACTGGCCACATGCATGAATGACATCAGATATTCAAATGCAAGCACGTTACTGATCTTCACGGATATTCTTTTCATTCATATAAGATGTGATATGAATGGTTGAATATTATTATTATATTATTTGACATTATAGTATGCAAACTGGAAAGGAATACTACAGTATATAAAAGTTAAGAATAGTTCAATAATGGTGGTTTTGGTAACCTGCTACCTTTTAGTATCACGACATGAAGAACATGCAATATGCAAATAATTAAAGATATGCATTTTTATAATCATTCATGCATGTATATATCTTCTAATTTAAATCAATAATATTCTTGTAAGGGATAATTACTGTTCGGTTTGGATAATTAGAAGCATAACATTATAACAAATTAATAATGTTTCTTTACTTACAAGCAAGGCGGACCATATTATGGTTTTTCTTAATAAAGTTGAATGATTCTGTAGGTTTTCGGATAATGATTCCTATAAATAATATGCGTGATAGAAACATATAACATATATATATGGTTGGATTGGTGATCAACATGCCTTTTCATTGAAACGTTTAGTGTTTGAATCTTATATGCCTTGTCATTTTTATTTTGTGTGCGGCTAGACATTCGAAACAAAGGACTTTATGCATATTATGGTCGCTGGTTTGGGACATGTTTTGAACGAAGATGGGCGTTTGATACAAGTGATTGTGCTAGCAGCGCGCTAGTTAATTAAACGAGTACAAACAACACATTCTTCCTCAAAAATTAGAGCAATCTAAAAAACTCAAGTTGACAATGAAATCACCTATCTACACTCAAAATCGATGGCCCTTCTCAAAGTCTCAAACGGACGAAAAATCCAGGGACTCAACCAGCAAAAATCCCTCTTGATTAGTAACAAAAAAAAGTGTAACTCAGCATGTTGAAAAAAAATTCTTAGATCTACCCCTACTTAGTAATAATAGCATAGTATATGGTAATTAATAATATTTTGTATGAATTAAGTTTACAAAAATACACACACATACACATATGTGTAAATATATATGTATGATACAACAAAAAATAGAGTAGCTTAAAAGTTTTTGGTCTACTTATATTACACCAACCATACTATCCATGTCTTACACGAACAAATGTGAAATTTTATATTTATTATAAATTATAATATATATAGGATAAAACTCATTTTTTATATGCGTTCGTAAATATGTATTTATTATAGTGAAGTGATATTCATGACAATTATATCATTTCATCATGGTGGTCTAAAACAAAGTTATCTAAGAAAACTTGAGTGTTTATAATTATTATACTTTAGTTTCAATCCTTGAAAAATCATTGCAGCTTAAATAGAATATATATAAATTATAAGTTTTAATTAAGTTAAATTAAATGGTCAGAAACAAAAGGCGTAACAAAAAGGCGGATGTCTTTTAATAAATTAAATAATTTTTTTTTGTTTTAGAGTTGTTGGGGACCGAGTTTGCTTTTGCAAATTGCAATGTTATAAATATTTAACACCAAAATGTTAATTAGTCTTATTAAGGAACATGACAAATCTTCTTAGCAGCCGGAGAAGGTGGGATTACAACTGGAGATTTTGTTAAGTTGCGAATGACATATGAGTTTCTTTATCCTGATTTCATATTTGATTATAAAATTATGTTTTATACCCATCAGATAACCGTTATTCATTACTCATTCAGTCATTCATCAGGTTCATATCTATGGGTATAAGGTATACGAGTTCATGTTGTTAAACTTTTTATTAATTAGAAATTATTTGTTAGGATACTCTCATACTTAGCTCATTGCCGAGCCAAAACCTGGACTTAAACTTACCTAAAATCGACTTGAAGTTTTATATGTGGATATGTGTGAGTGTGTATAACAATCATATAATTTAACAAGTTCAAGTTTCTAAAACTTTGACATATTATCTTTTTTATAAATACTTAGATGGGTTTTCATAATCAGACGTGTATCATCTAATACCATAGCTATCTCAAACCCTTAAAAAGATTTTAAACTGGTCTCTTATGTACCTGAATGCATTTCTTGTTACCCTATTAAAAACAAATTTGAGATTTCTTATTTGGTTCGAATCTATTTGACTTTGCTAATTACAACTAGAGGTTCAAGTTATTCTACACAGTGTAACAAAAATGAGAAGGGTGAGAATGATACAAAAAACACAATAGATCATGAAATATGACACAATGAGCCATAAAATATAACACAGTGCCGAAAAATATAACACAATGCTAAAGAAAAAAGATACATTGAATTGAAAAAATGACACAATAATGAAAATAAGAAAAAGACACAATGTTACATAAAAGACACAATGATATAACGTATATTATAAAAACTACAAGCAAAAACCCCAAAAAATGAAGACTTAAAAAACTAACACCGTAGGGTTCGATGAGACGGTTCCAATGTTGCTTGAATGAGTTCAATCGGAGTCCGTTTGATACCATTTCTACGACTTCCTATATATCCACATATGAAGAAAAGTTTGCAAAAATCCAAGTCATCACATACCTCAGCTGCCACGTCAGTTTGTAAACACCTCAATCAACGTAATAATCAGAACACTAATCCTTATACTAATCTTCCTCTGCATCCGTCACATCTTAAACACTAAACGACGTCGTAGGATGAGCGTAAAAACACAGCTCAGGTCTGCTTCCATTAGTTTCCGAAACAATTAAAAAGATGATGATGATGATCTTAATGTTGCTGCTGTTGTTTTGTTTAAAAAGGCTATGACGATGGAAACTTGTTTTGAGCATAATTGGAATTTATAGAACTGATACCTATAATGAAAGTTGGGTGGTAAATAGGTTTTGATATTAAAAAAAATACAAGTCATTACACACCTCAGCTGCCACGTCAGCTTGTACACACCTCAGCTACCACGTCAGCTTATACTAACTCAATTGGTACATATTTAACGGATGTTTATTTTTTACAACCACGTGTCCAGTTTAGATTAGCCTGATCCAACATTAAAGTTCGGATATCGGTACCATATCACTAGAATACCCTTTCTAACACTATTCTTCAATCTTCAACGTTACAAAACTAAATGTAATGTAATGTAACTACAAAACTAATATTATGTAATTACTCTCATAAGTCATAATAATAAAATTTTATTCACTTTGTCATCTCTTGTTCTCTTTTGGATCTCGTTTCAAATCAAAGACATCACTATTGATTGGAGCTAGATCCTTTCTGTTAAGGAAACCACGACATAAGATGCGGACATTGGTTGAAGAAGCCGCCATTGCCACCTTCGTACACCACCAAGCCAACAAAACTATTTAAACATGATTTACTCGCTACCATCACAAACAAAGACCACAGCCACCATCATCTGTGTTATGCACAATAATCAACTCCAATTTAGTTGTTTCTTCGTTTTAAGTAACTTTTTAATTTCATTTAAAATGAACAACTAATCTTATACGTTGAGAAACCAAATGAATATGTTATGGATTGAATTCTATAGACAAAAGAAATTTGTTTGGGTGAGCCACTGTCAAAATATTTGGAGACCATAATTTTAGATGATTATAATAATTATAAAACAATGTAGTAATCGAAGATATATTAATATTCAGTTCAGGCTTCTTGGTCATTGGTTTACACCCATGTCTTGACGTAGAGGTCATAGTTTTGTACCCGGCCTCTATGCTTTTTCTTTCTTTCTTTATACACAACATATATAGGTCTTTCTTTTCTTGGTGTGCTAACCTTTATTTTATTTGATTTTACTTTTTTAAACACAATTTGAATCTTATTTATCCGGCAAATGATAGAATTGGTCATATGGTTTCATAAAGGTTACAAAATATTTCATATAGGTTATTTGCATTTGTTAACTACTAATATGATAAAATATAACTAGAACATTATACATATTATTTTTAGATGTATACGAATACAAATGCAAGTTTATATTTATTAGTTTATTATTTGAATTATTCAAATGTTCAAAAAGAGATGATTAGTACGCTAACACACACAATGAAATGAACATGAATGCCAAATTACTCAAACGAAACTATAATCTTAATTACGATAATATTGTAGGTGTCATCGACGTTGGATTCGATGGTATGATCAATTAATGTTATCAACGATCGATCCACATAAGAAAATTAATAATTCATTTTTGTGATTAAAAAGATCATCGTATACAACAAACTTTGTTTGATTATTACTTAATTCTTTTTTTTTATTTAGTGTTTAGTTTTGCTGTAGTTGTCTAACAGTCACTTTCTTATATTAAAATACTAGGAAACTATTTTCAAATTTAAAGTTATACTTCGATAATAATAAATAAATAAACTAATGATTGGTAAAAATGGACAATCACAAATTACAAATAAATAAACTAATGATTGGTAAAAATGGACCATCATAATATATCGATTGGTTTACTATATATGTGTAAAATAAAATCACATGTCGGCTGTTGCAGTCTCTTAGTTTCGAACATATAATGATTTTTTATGTTTTGACCTTCTAGTCAAAAGTATCTCGTTTTACCAATGCAACACTAACACTATGTTCCAGAGTTTAATAATAGAAGGAAAGGAAAGGAAGCGGAAAGAAAGGGGAACAATTTTGTGTTCCAGAGTTTCATTAAAGGAAAGAAGTGGAGAGAAGAGGAAGGAAAATTCTCCCAAATAACATTCCTTCCAAAATGGAAGGAAGCGGAAGGAAGGGAAAGTAAAAAAAATTAAAGTATATCATTTACCAATTTACCCTCTCATTTAACCTATAATAAAATCTTACAAGGGTATAATTGTAAAATATACGTTTCCTTTCTCTCCCTTTCAACTCGGGAACACAATAAAATCTTTAGTTTCTTTTCTTTTCCTTTCAACTCGGGAACACGAAATAAAATTATATACTTTCCTTTCTTTTCTCTCCTAATATCCCTTTCTCTTCTTTTCTTTTATTTAGTAAACTCGGGAACATAGTGTAAGTGCTTAGTTGTTGGATAAGCCTCTTAATGAGGCTCTCAACCATTCAGTGTTGAATGATCTAGCATTCAACGCGTTTGTTTCAGCTTCTGAATAGAATGGTTAAGGCTGAACCATTAAAACTTAGGATGTAGCTGAACCATTAAACACTGAACTAGGTTGAACCTAATAAGGCTCTCCTTATCAATGTGGGACAAGAAAACTAACTACTAAGAGGTCCAAGTTAATGATTCAGCTCTTAATCATTCAGACTTCTTAATGATTCAGCACTTAGGGCTGTTTGGTAAGCCTCTTAGTGAGGCTCTGAACCATTCAGCGCTGAATGATTCAGCATTCAACGCGTTTGTTTCAGCTTCTGAATGGAATGGTTAAGGCTGAACCATTAAGATTTGGGATGTTGTTGAACCATTAAGCACTGAACTAGGCTGAACCTTAATAATGCTCTCCTACCAATATAGGACAAGAAAACTAACCATTAAGAGGTCCAACTTAATGATTCAACATTTAACCATTCAAACCTCTTAACCATTCAGACATTTTAATGATTCAGCATTTAATCAACCAAACAGCCTCTAATCAACTAAACAATATATCAACCCGCACATTGCTGCGGAGCTTGTTTTTCTACATGACAACGTTTCAGATATAAACATAATAAAATCACTAACAAACATCAAGCACAATTATTGGTGATCAAACTTTCTTCTTTTGCTTTCAGTTGCTCCACTATTGCACATGGACATACGACTCATGAGCACAAAATGATATGCTAATCAAGCTCATGCCGATTAGCATCTATCACAATGTGTAGAAAAAAGAATTGAGCCTTATTAAAAGTTGAAAGCATCTCATATCTATTTGGGGAAGTTCACTTGTAACAAACTTCTTGATCAACTAAAAGAAGTATTTGAAATTCACTAAATTCGACAGTTAAAGATATTTTATAGAGGTAGATAACTAATTATAGTAATGTATAGAGCAAAACTTTTCAATTGACAATATTTTCTCAGCTAATAATAACTATTTTTTACTCATTTCATGAGCTTACGTATGATATTATAAAGTGTCAACCTATGAAAAAACATGTAATATATCAAGTCCATCATATCATAACCTGATGTAGTTAGTTTGAGTAATAAGAAACAACAACACCTAACTCTGTTGAACTGAAGGGCCGGCAGTTGCACAGACGATTCTCGAGCGTAGGAGGGTGCATGTCACTTGGAAAAAAAAGTAAGTGTATGTCTTTAGGGCATGTTTGGTAGCCTCTTAATGAGGCACTGAACCATTCAGCTCTGAATGGTTCAGCATTCAGACTGTTTGTTTCAACCAAAAAAGGTTCTGAATGGAATGGTTAAGAGTTGAACCATTTAGACTTGATGCATAGCTGAACCATTCGGACCTGCCGCAAATGTGAGTCTTTGTTCGTTCGGGCGCTGCTGATGCAAAGGAAAACGTGAGTCTGTGTTCGGCGCTGCAAAACGAAAACAGGACTCGGTGTTTGGATGATGCGAGTCTGATGTCCTGTCGGAAGCACATTCACCGGTGGTGACGTGGCGGAGCTCCAACTGGACTCGGATCGGGTATGACCCGGTTTAGCTTTTGACCCGCTACCAGAAAATGTCGGTGAGCTGGCAACTATTAACTCACGGAATGATGATTGTTGTTATCTATCTATACTATATATAAAGCATCTAGCAAGGACTCCAACCAAATTTAAGTAATTACAACATATAATGTTTATAGTACAATAACTTAATGAAGTTAGTAAGGGGCAAAATAGTATTTTTACATGAATATTAAATTGATCATGAAATAGATTTAAATGAATAATGTATGTATTAAATTAGAGGGAAGTTCATAAGCTTTCAACCAAATAATATAATTGTTATATAATAATAATAATAATTATATTATAATAATAATAATAAGTGAATAAATAAATAATTACCGATTGTGCTACTGTAGTATGACGCGAACCACAACAAAAAAACCAAACGATCCATAAAGCTAATTGTTGCACCACAACAAAGTCGGTTAGGGTTAAATGAGATTAATAATGATAATAAACACTCAATAGTAATGACAATAAACACTTAACAATTTCTAAACTGATATAAGATTAATCTTGAATCTTTAAGTTCTTCTCATAAATTTGTATGTATAAAAAAATATGAATTAAAATAAAATACGAGTTTTATACTTTTTTTAAAGAAATTGTATATATAATTTTCATTGAAATCTATAATGTAATCCTAACGAATTTAAAAAGATGAGGAATTAAAAAAAAAGTTATAGACTTAATAATTATGTGATTAAAACCTCTTGACTTCATAAAACCAAAAGCCCAAATAAATAAATAATACAACCTTTCATGTACCAGTACATAATTAGCCTTAAATAGACCGTTTTTTTCAAACCTATAAATTGTGATATCAAGCAAGGGGAGGAAAAACCAATTATAGATCGTTGTTTGATTACCTCTCAGTTTCATCATCCGCTTTGCCATGGTGTTTCCACAGCCACCTCACATGGATTATCAAATCCTAAAAACATCAGTAGCTACCTACGGACAAATCAAAGTTGTACTAGACTTCCTGACCATCAAATCTCGTTGTGTGCCACCACAAAGTCTCATCGACAATCGCGATTATTTTTTAGGTGCAAAAAAATAGAGTTGCGTCTGATTTCATTTGGGTCTAAAAGAAGTAATTTTGTTTGATGTTAAAGCGAGGTATAATTTCTAACGTTTGTCTTTACTTGTAAATGTTATGAAATGGTGGAGTGTTGATAATTTTCAACTACTTGAATGATTTGCTAAGACCAAGCCTTAGGACTTGGTTGTCAAATGTCTATTGTAGAGAGAAAATTCAGTGGCAACTGCAATATGTTTTATTACCATGTAAATCTTAGTTCTTTTTATCATATGAACATAAGTTGTAAAATCTTAGATATTTTGTAAAAAAATAAAGCTTTTGAAAAATTTAGAAATTTCAAGAATTTAAAGATATCTTTTATTTGATTATGATAACAAAATTCCCCCTATCCAAGCTAGCTTTAAATAAATATTATCATGAAATTTGAATATGATAACAAAATCCTTATATATTAATAGAGTAATCTCCTTGAATAAAAACTATTTACGAGGTTGTGTACATAAATATAAAAGACATGCAGGTTGTACGACGACCTCCATGACATCCTCACTTCATTGACCACCTGATTGTCTTAACCATTTTGTCTTTCAATTACGTATCGTTAACTCCGCCGCAACGCACAGGCTCCACACTAGTTGTTAATAATGGAATGAATGTGAAGTGGTGGTGGTGGTGGTGGTTCTTGTAACATCCCACATCGGTTGAGAAGGAGAACAAACACTTCCTTATAAGGGGTGGGGGAACCTTCTCTACCAGACGCGTTTTGGCCAGTCCTGCGGGGTGAGACCAATATAAAACCGTGAGTCTGGCACCAGTCTGATACGGCTGGG
The DNA here is from genome assembly GCA_030844895.1 of Ambrosia x helenae. Taxonomy (NCBI): domain Eukaryota; kingdom Viridiplantae; phylum Streptophyta; class Magnoliopsida; order Asterales; family Asteraceae; genus Ambrosia; species Ambrosia x helenae. The sequence continues at coordinate 65,384 of JAUTDX010002681.1, read as the reverse complement.
CGGGCAAAGCGGACAATATCGTTGTAGGGTTAGCTTGGGCTGTTACAGTTCTAGAGAGAGGAAAGATGAGGAGATGATGATGATGATGATGATGGGTTAATGTTTATAGTTTATATATATAACTTTTTTGGAGCGGCATTCTGTCCGTAGGTTGCCCGGGTAACGCAATGGATCGCAACCAGAAACCCGTTTTTGCACCTCCTGCGCGTAGGTAGGTTCACAAGTAAAATGTGAGACATAAGATTTGATACCTTCCAAGTGGTTTACATATATAAACCAATCCATTTTTACTCCCCCTACCAATGTGGGACAAGAATACTCTAACCATTCAGAGGTCCAACTAACCAACACTTAATCATTTTGAGCCTCTTAACCATTCAGACATTTTAATGATTCAGCTCTTAATCAACCAAACAACCCCAGTTGCTTAAATAGAGATATCTAATATCATCGATTGTTAGGTTAATGCTTTAATTTGAGGACCGAACCTGAATATGATCTAATTGAAAACACCCACACAGATAAGGGAGACAAACGGGGTAGCAATGAACCTATTTAGAGGGTGTTTGAGATTGAGCTTCAAAACTCCTTATTGACTTATTGGCTTCTCCAAGAAGCCAATAAGTCAATAAGCCGTTTGTGTAAACATAAAGCACTTTTGGTTTTGGCTTTTCAATAAGGGTGAAAGCTGTTTTCAAGAAGTTAGAAAATCCTAGTTTTTGGCTTTTGGCTTTTGACTTTTGAAATAAAATTACAAATCTACCACCCATACAACCAATCTTCAAAATAAGTTAAGTGAAACATTTAAAAAGGAAAAATTTATTGACTTTTTGACGTTTCTCATCACAAAAGCTAATCCAAAACACTTTTTTTAAAACTTATTCTCAAAAAGTCATAAGCCAATAAACATTTCTAACCAAAGCACTTTTAGAGTTAAATAAGCAAATCCCACACACCCTTTTAATAGATCAATATGGCAGCCAATTTAGAAATAAAACCTAACACATTACTATATGTTTTGCACTTACAAAACCCCTTAGTTTTCACTACAACACAATGGTCAATTCCATTTTGCGGTGCGCTCTCCATTCCTACATATTAAACACTGCCTAAGACTCACATTCAAAGATCTGTGTCCTTTTTTATTCAAATTAATACCCATGTCACACTGCTTCAAGTGAGTTTCTTTGCTACTATGATATTGCAAGAATTTCATGTTTATGGTCAACTGGCCAATATTTTGTTGGAGTCGTATGGTATGGTCTGATTAACTATGAAGTAAACTTACTTTACCTGTAAGTTACGTTCATGGTCGGCCATTTGCAAATGCAAGGTGGCTTAGGTGGCGACCGCCCAAGAGTTCCCGCATTTACCGTCAGGCCACATCACCTTTCCATCCTGCTTCGGCTTCCTCTCGAGTGGCTTCGTCTTTGTTGTTTCTTCAAATCAACATCACCATCTCGCTTTCATCATCAAAATTTTCATCTCTCGATGCTACCTCACTCTCACTCATTGCCACATCCCCCACCCGCACCCTATAACGAGTCCACACCCACTACACTTATAATTAATTTATCATCATCGCTACTACTATTTTATTATTATAACCGAAAAAAGCTCTTCTTACTATAACATTTAAACAAAATTGACCACCACAATTGTCACAAAAAGTTACGAATGACCAATACTATACTAATCTATATATTTATTGCAAAGCTAGATATCCTACATGTCATAGTATTATGCAATCTCTCCTTTGAGATATGCCACATAGGATGTGATGTGGCAACTCTAGACCAATTAAAAAAAATCAAATAATATATTAAAACCTAATCTATTAAATCTAAATATTAAACCTTTATTATTTTCTCTCTCATGTTTTCTTCCATAACTTTTAAACGTTAATATCTTTTATATGCGATATTTTTTAAAGAAAAAAGTACACCAAATTAACGAGCGTTTTATTATCTTTCCAACGAGTATCATAGTGCTATATAAAAAAAACGGAGAAAAAAAACGACTATTTTTTGTAACCTGACAGGTATTGTGTCGGGTTTGGGATTAGTTTAAAAAAAATTGTAGGTTTGGGTCAGGTCTGGGATTAGGTGATACCCGACCCCATTACCCGAAACCACATACCCAAATACCCGATCATATACCCATGAATCTTTTAACGCATCACATAACCCTTAGACTAATGCGTTCGATATTTGAAATATACGTGCACCATCATAAACTAAAAACGTTATAGTGTGTAACTAAAATATATGTATGGTTAATATAATAGTATTTCAATAAATAACTTTTTTTCTTATTTCATGTTAGTTCTTTTTAGAATGATCGATTACAGTTTTCTCGTATGTAACTGTAAAGCGCATCAGTCTATTCCATATGTAAAATTGATATGTTATATTAGATATTTCAACCCGAGACGCTCCCGGGATAAAAACTAGTAATGAATTAGGGATGGCAATGGGTCGGGTTTGGGACGGGTTTTAGGTAATCCCAACCCCATACCCGATTAGGTATGCTTGTCCCAAACCCGGCCCAAAACCCGTCGGGTTTGTGTCGGGTAATTACCCATCGGGTATCGGGTATACCCGCGGGTTTCGGGTAAACTCATTAATTTTTAAAACTTACTCATTGTGTATATCCGACCAAAAACCCAACTGACATCTATTAGGTAACTATTAACCATTACATTTACCACTATTAATATATATGTAAATGATTAATATAAAATACTTGAATCATATAAAAGCAATCAAAGACATAGATAACAAATAGTATACATTAACTTTTTGGTAATTTTAGCACAAGATGACAATGTAGATGGCCAATTAGATATATTATGCATACATATTTAAAAAGATATATTAGAAATTATATTGGGTATATAATCGGGTAAACGGGTACACTTTATCGGGTAATCGGGTCGGGTAAATGGGTATATAATCAAATCCCAAACCCGTCCCAAACCCACGAAAAAAATAAAAACTAATCCCATACCCGGACCCATACCCGATTACCCGACCCAAACCCGTCCCAAATGTGTCGGGTTTCGGGTTTACCCATCGGGTTCGGGTTTGATTGCCATCCCTATAATGAATAAAAACCATTACTAAAGGTCTAATTTAGTGTTTAAAAACCGTTAAAATCGAAGAAGATCACCATACAAAACATACATTGTGGGTGCGGGGGGCCTAAATAACCTTTCAGGAAACACAAGGGTAGTTAACGTAATTCATTAAAACAAAGAGTGAGGTAACATAAATATACAACAATAATAATAATCGCACCCAAATACTGGGTTCATATGTAAACCATGCCCGTCTCTATCTCACGATCCTGATCCTCCCTTTATTGATTCTAACAAATTCATCAACAGGTATGTATGTTTGTTTGATGATTCATAATTTGTATTCGTTTATTGTAACTTTCAGTTAGAAATTTATAATCTTTATGTTAATCCATGTGTTTGATTCGTTAGTATCGATTTAGGGTTTTTTTGTTCGTTTTGTGGTACAGGCAATAATATTTGCCTAATTGATATGATATTCTATTGTTTCCTGCTTTTATTAGACATAGGATTTGATTGATTTCTGTTGATTTCGGTTTTGATGGTTGAATATTTTCATATTTTGATGGAATTCATGTTAACCTAATTATAATTGCTGGGAGGGAGATAGGGGTAGAAAGGGGGGGGGGGGGGTTGTTGCTATGGAGGCTTGATTTCTATTGAATATTATGTGAATGACTGCGTAATATTGGCAAATTAAGTTTATGTGTTTCTTTCATGAACCATGGTTTGGAGTAGGTTAATGCTTCATAGTCACATTAACTGTTATTAACATACAACCTCAGCGTCGGCTTTAAGATAATTGAAACTGGAGATGTTTAAGTATTGGATGGTCATTTAACAAATAATACGTGTGCACGTTCTGGTTTTTGATTGTCAAATATGCATAAAGTTCTGTAGTTCAGTTGCGATAATTGTTTGTGAACCGTTTTCGGTCTTTGAGTTATGCTTCTAGACGCTGCACGTATTATTGGTTTGTTAAGATGAAGTTTTGGTTATTAAATTGTATTTAACTTGTTATGTCATGCATAAATTTCATCAGAATGGTTGATCAGAACTCAGAAGTGAGAACTGTATATGATTTGATTTAGGAAATTTCAATATTTGATGGCATTATGGCAAACACTTCCAACTCCAGTTTCCTGGATAATGTCATAGTCATGTTGTCATAGACCATAGAGTATTGCGCGTCCATCATATGTCACCTACCCATTACTTATTCACTTCTAGTGACGGACAGAACTCGTTGTTTATCCAACGAAAATGGGATCACTTGTAAATGAACCATACGACTAACCAAAATTTGTACAACATCATTAGTTCATTACTTCTAGAGGTCATTGAGTAACATCATTAGTCCGTATCTCAATGTGTAATTAAGTTATGATTTCTTATAACCAAAAGTTGAATGCCCCGAACGACCACTCCACATTGTTTATCTCCTTGCAATGGAAGTTTTAAAAGTTATTGTTTTTTTATCTATAGCTTGTAAGCTTACCTGTCAATCAGTGGTTTCTATAAACAGCAATACATCCAATGGAGAAAAGAACAACGTCTAGTCTATTCGTTAATGATGGTTCATTTATGGAGAAGTTTAAGCAACTTCAGCAAGATAAGGAATCTAGATCAGAGCCAACTTTATCAGGGTCCACAAAACCTAAGCCTGATATAAGTAATAGTGGCTCTAAAACTAGTGCTTCTTCCAAAACCAACAAAGCAACATCTGGCAAACTTGCATTCAGCCTGAAACAGAAATCAAAACTTGTGGCACCTGCTGTCAAGTTAAGTGAAGACGAGGAGGAAGATGAAACGAATGGCGGTAACTCATCAGGTGATGGACCATTAAAAAGGCAAAAGTTGGACCAGTTTGAGGCCTCAGAACAGTCACCAAAACAAGTTTTAGTTGGTAACTACATCTTATATTATGCTATTTTTTTATCGTTGACTATTTTGCAACATATACATGGATGTTTTAGAAGTGAATGTTCTTCATAAGAGGGTATCTCATTAGAATGCGTGGTTGGCCAAATGGTGTGAAGAGGACAAAACATTCTTGAATTACTTTTGTCTGATGAATGCAGCTAACACATAATACCTGTGATGGAAAGAGATGTTCAGTGACAGATTTGGAATCTGTGACAGCCTGCTAGGAGAATAAATTTAGATTCTCTTGTTCATGCTCTTGATTTAACCGGTTCTTAAGTGAAATGCAGCAGTACCACCATGTCCAAGTGATCCCATAGTAAAGAAGGTCGCAGACAATTTAGCAACTTTTGTGGCAAAAAATGGAAGGCAGATTGAGCATATCACACGTCAAAAGAATCCTGGAGATACCCCTTTTAAGTACGTTTGTAATAGTTACTACTATAATTGGATCGTTCTTTATGCCATAGTCCAAATATATTTATTCAATAACCAATGCTATATGCTCACGACATAAAATATCTAACATTGTTTCCTGATTTCCTTACAGATTCCTGTATGATGAAAGCTGTGCTGATTACAAATATTATGAATACCGGCTTTCTGAGGAGGAAAAGGTTCTGGGAAAATCTGCAGACTCCCAAATACAACATACTGGTTTGTGCAATAGCCGTAAATGTTATTAGTTTTTGTTGTTATTATTCATAACCTAACCTTTTATATTATCACAACAGGTGCTTCTAAGACTACTGCTACCAATAGCTCTCAAAGATCACATCAGCAACATTCACATTACCAGACCCTGCTTCAGCTTTATTTGAAGCTAGTGAGAGTGCACAATCTGATCATGGTAATTGACTTGTTTTCCTTTGTTACTTTCTTGCCTTAAATTTCGTATTGATTTATAAGATATTTGAATAACTTACTGCAACGGTTGCAATGAAATTATAATACTGTAGGTGAAGCTACAGCCCCATCAGGTTCAGACCCGATAGCTATGATGGAATTTTATATGAAAAAAGCTGCACAAGAAGAAAAGAAAAGACGGCCCAAACACTCTAAAGACGAGATGCCACCTCCTGCTTCTCTCCAAGGTCAACTATGTTTGTTTATATGGCTGGATAGTTTTTCATTTTTTGATGTTTTCTTTATTTTCCAATTTTCCTACTAACGGAAATACATACATAGATAATTAGATATATAACCGTATAATGGCATGAGTGCAGGTGATGGTAAAAGGGGTCATCATATGGGTGATTATATACCCCTGGAAGAGCTTGACAAGTTCATGGCCAGCTGTAATGATGCGGCTGCACAGAAAGCAGCCAAGGAAGCCGCACAGAGAGCAAGAATCCAGGCTGACAATGTTGGCCATAGGCTTTTATCCAAAATGGGTTGGAAAGAAGGTAAAATATATGAATTTTGTTATCATATTGAGTGCATAACTATTTGATAATTACTATTCTAACCTTGACCCGTATTTATAACTGCAGGTGAAGGACTTGGGAGCTCTAGAAGTGGGATAGCTGACCCAATAATGGCTGGTAGTGTCAAAAAGGATAACTTGGGTGTTGGTGCATCCCAACCTGGTGAAGTAACACCTGATGATGATATCTATGAGCAGTACAAAAAGCGCATGATGCTGGTTACAAACACAGACCAAATCCTCTGGTCAGATTACGTCTCTTTTTCTTTTATTTAATCAATCGATATAACAGATAATTTGACTTTTTGACCCATCATACTCGACTTTTCATTTCACAAATCACAATAATCTATTATTTTATCATAAATAACCCTTAATAATATATGTATTATGTAACAGTACCGATTTCTGAGAAAATTAACATGGACCTTTGTATGACACCCTAGGCAAATCCCACATCGGCCGTGGCCAGGAGAGATCCTTGGTTCATAAGTAATCCAAAGCCTCTTAAATTACCAACGCGTTTTGGGCTTAATGTTAGTGGATGAGAGGAGAACTCCACAGTTAAGCGTGCTCAGGTAGGAGCAGTACCAGGATGGGTGACCTCCTGGGAAGTCTCCACCGGGGCAACCAAAAACAAATCCGTGAGTTCCTGGATGGGCAACCCATCGGGGGCAAAGCGGACAATATTGGTGGTGAGAGAGGCCGGATGTTACAAATGGTATCAGAGCCACTCCTGTGCCGTTCGGGATGGTGGGGCAAACCTCATCGAGGACGATGAGTCCCTAAGGGGGGGTGATTGTAACAGTACCGATTTCTGAGAAAATTAACATGGACCTTTGTATGACACCCTAGGCAAATCCCACATCGGCGTGGCCAGGAGAGATCCTTGGTTCATAAGTAATCCAAAGCCTCTTAAATTACCAACGCGTTTTGGGCTTAATGTTAGTGGATGAGAGGAGAACTCCACAGTTAAGCGTGCTCAGGTAGGAGCAGTACCAGGATGGGTGACCTCCTGGGAAGTCTCCACCGGGGCAACCAAAAACAAATCCGTGAGTTCCTGGATGGGCGTTCCTGGATGGGCAACCCATCGGGGGCAAAGCGGACAATATTGGTGGTGAGAGAGGCCGGATGTTACATATTATGCATGATTAATAAAAAATTATTCAGGTAAATTCGACTCTTGTTTTCTAACTAATGCAATAATTTATTTGACTAACCTTGCTGCTAATCTTTTTGCAGGGCAATCCCGGAAAGCCTATTACTGAGCGATACGAAGCGGAAGGGCTTAAGTTGTTATGAAGAAGTCATCCTGAAAGAAAAAGGAAGTAGGGATTTATTTACTGGTTTTAAATAATTTGTACTGTGTGACAAAGTAGGACTTGATATCTTGTTGCTTTTGATGATGTATTTTCTTGGTTTTGTTTTTATGGATTAATATCATACACTTTACTGGGTTTTGTCCAATCTCTTTTCTGCATTAGTCTTATACCATGGGATTGAATTTGAATCTCGATTAAGGTTGATGATAGAACCAGCAATCGTCACTTTTGACACATCCCTTGTACTTTGCCTTGCCTTGCCATCATGGAATGATGGAAGTGGTTAAAATTAGTTTCTAGTAGGTTTTCTTGATGTACGTACATACAGCCGGAACTGGTTGGCAAAATAGTCCTATTGTGTTTAACAAGTTAAAGACGAGTGATTAACACAAGTATCAAACATACATATTACTCGTTTAACACTTACACTTTATTCCTCATCTTTGTAAAACATTTGTATACTTTATGTACCACGAAAGAGAAATAACGGAGTCTAGCCTTCTAAATTTATGAGTACGATTCATTTAACTACTTTATACCTCATTTTTGTAACACTATTGTATATTTTATTTACTACGAAAGAGAAATAATAGAGTCTAGCCTCTTAATTTTAATTATTATTAAAAGATGTATAAACTTACATAGTGTATTTTTTGTTTAACATATACTATCATGTCTTAAACTGGTCAGATCTTGTTAGCCCTAGTCGTGAGCAATCTCAAAAAATACATCAAAATCACTAGTGTAACACCCTTTATAAATCTCAAATGGGTGGTGAATAGGAGAGATATTATAGAATGTTCTAAGTTAGATACCATCATGATTTCTGGGCGAAGGTTAGTTTGGGCGGCGGCCGGGGCCCGATAGAACATCGCGTTTGCGGGCGGAGCTAACGGGTAATCGTCTTTGACGAAACCAGTGACCAATTCGGTCAGTACATGGAAAGTTACCCTCCAAAAAAAAGATACCACCATGATTATACTCTGTAAACCAATCAATAGCAAAGCTAAAGGTATGGTCTGAGGAAGGTAAGGTATAGACAGTCTTACCTCTACCTCATAGGATTAGAGACGTTGCTTCTAGTGAAACCCTTGAATCGATTGTAGTTTTGCATAAGCCTTGGACAAAAGACAAATAACATTCAGCAATCAAGAGAAAGGTTGATTAGTGCATGTACCCCTTGTCTTTCGGTTATCAACGTTGTCACATGATGCATGATTAATCGCCCGCCGCTTTTAACGTTATTTTCACGTAATTAGTAAAAACCACTAAAACTAGAGCAATTTTACTTTTGCTCCCTAGGGTACTCGCATGTATACATTATATGCACGCACACGGCAAGCGAGGCGCTCTACATCGGATACCATCGAAATGTTTTAAGACGAATTGGTTGTGAATGATAAAACTTTCTAGTTAAGCATGCTTGAGTGGTAATAATTTTACAAGGGATAATTACCAAAATAGACAGTTGAACAGCCAAATTTGTCAAAATAAACACCTGATGCGTCTAAACATTACGGACCAGCCACTCCTTTGCGTCTACCAATCAGATGATTACACGTTTAAAGTCTTCGGACGCTTTAATTTTTAAGGTCCCTGCGTCTAAACTTTAGACGCGAGGCTGTGTATTTAGACGCAAAGGTTAGCCCCTTTGCGTATAAAGAAAAGGTTGGCCCCTTCTGTTGGTCAACTGTTTATTTTGGTAATTATCCCATTTTACAATGGGGGCATAGTCACATACTAGGCTACAGGTTCGCCCGAACCCGTAGCAAAAAAAATAGTGTTATGTGTGTGTGCGGTGCATGTTGCACACGTAGAAATTTCAATATCAAACGCGTAGAAATAGGTCTGTAAAGGAATAGAAGAGACATGAACAAAGGCATGTTCGTGTTTGTTCATTTTACTTTAACCGAACACGAACATATAATCGAACACATTTTTTTTCATGTTCGTTCATTAAGAAAATGAGCATGTTCGTGTTCGTTCATGTTAGTTCATTTATGTTCGTGAACATCCGCTTATGTTTGTTCATTTATGTTTATCTATTTTTTCTAATCGAATATGGTATCACCAACCACCCGAACACCAATACAGATGACATTGAAAGGAGGTCTCTCCTTAGGAAATTATAGTATATATTAATGGTGGGTGACAATGAAGTGTCTACTTAGGTAATTAAAAATATTGATCAATAAAAGATATAGGATATTATGGAGTGATACTTTGTTCTAAATAATTTTTTTTCTCATGCTATTGTGTTCAAACTAAAAAAATAGAAAACTTTTCAATAACATTTTATGGAGCTCTAATTTAGTTGGTCCATTGGTAAATCCTTTTAATATGTCCATGTATTTTAAGATATTATTATCATAACAAAAATCTAAAGAAACTAATTGATGTACTTCCTTATCTCAAGACACTCATTTGTAGGGAAGATTTGTGTGCATGTTTCATGTCTCCATGGTTTCTTGCACACAAGAAATCTCATCCCAAACATTTCATTCATCTTGCAAAACAAAATATTAATATTAGATACGAACATTATATGGTCTTCAACATATTAATTTCCTTTTGAAATAGAGAATCTAGTCATTTTTTATACATTCAAACCCAAATTGTTTGAAGGCTGCAAAATGCTACATATCTTTTGATCAAAACCAACGTTAATTTCCTCAAAACATTGAGGATTTCATGAGTTTTGATGTTTCACGCGTTAAAAAAGCATGGTTTGATTGAGGATTTACTCGCGATTGATATGGCTTTTCATGTTACCTCAAAGGATCAACCAACATCAATTTCACAAGGCGAAGACCCTTCAACGTCAACAAAAACAGCACAAAGCACTGTTACATGCATGTATCAGGCACACATTGGTGGCTGTTGGCGGATTGTGACAGCAGTTTGGACCAGAAACATCATGAATCACTCGTTAACCATCTTTGTAGACAGCAAGGAACCAAATCATCGCCAAAACTGCAAGATTGATCTGGCACCATGGCATTTTTGGGGCAAAAAGAGTTACAAGACTTTCGAGGTTGATGGGCTTCAAATAGACGTTTATTGGGATCTTCGTTCAGCAAAGTTTTCAGGATCACCAGAGCCGTGCTCAGATTTCTATGTTGCATTGGTTTGTGATGAACAAGTTGTGTTGATAATAGGTGACATGAAGAAAAAGGTATATAAAAGGACGAAATCACAGCCATGTGTGGCTGATGCCCTCTTTTCTTTAAAAAAGAACACGCTTTCGGCAAGAAAAGCTTCACGACAAGGGTTAAATTTGATAAACATAGAAAAGAAAACGACATTGTGGTGGAAAGTTCAACGTTAGGGCCTAACGACCCAGAAATGAGGATTAGTATTGATGGGATTGTACTGATCCATGTAACAAACTTGCAATGGAAGTTTCGTGGTAACAAAACTGTTTTGGTTAACAAGCAACCAATTGAGGTCTTCTGGGATGTACACGCGTGGCTTTTCTTGAACCCTGGCTCAAGCTACGGGCTGTTTATATTTAAGCCTGGTCAAGCTAACTCAAAGAATTATAAAGACAACGGTAGCCAAGATGAGACCGAAGTGAACAATGATAGCAGCACAAGCAAGGATCATTTAGCATGCAGTAGTTCAAATACCTCACAATGCAGCCTCTTTTTTTATGCGTGGAAGATTGAATAAGCAATGTACTTATCACACAAAAATAGTGTACAACAGATAATAGAAGTAATGAAAGATTTCAATAATGATAAAAGGCAATTGATTTGTGAGTTACAACATAGGTCAATGCATAAATTATCTCAACTCTAATTAATTACTAGTTATTAAACTACTGATTTTCGTCAACTACAACCGCCTCTAAATCAGGAAACTTCTTTGGCAAAGTAAAAACAGGCCCTTCGGTAGCAGTACCTTTGCATGACATGGCTAGGGAGTAGCCTAACGCTCTAGCGACTGGAACAGCAACTGCATTTCCAACTTGCATGTATCTGCGGATTTTTGTTAAAATATATCATTCTATAAAATGTGCTATGTAAAAAATGTTTAAAAAAGACACTGTTTCACATTTTTGAAGTACCTTTCTTTGATGGGGCCAAGAAGTTTGTAGTAGTCTGGGAACCCTTGAAGACGTGCATTTTCACGAATTGTCAACACTCGGTCTTGCAGGGGGTGGAGTATTGCCTGGTTGTGAGGTTCGGCCCTGGTGACAACAGTAGGCACAATTTCGTCCCACCATAAACGCCCGAATGGTCTGCACATTAAACAGATAACCACAATAAATAAAAAACGAGGCTGGATAGTATGGTCGCATATAAAAGTAACTTGTATAAAAAAATTACTTCAATGAGCGCCCCTCAACAAAACTCATGGCATAATCAGGGACCTGACATCATAAAAATAGGTAAGAATCAAAATTAATGATTAATATAAAATGAGTGAAGACAGGTGTGTACACATGTTAGACTAACCAGCGGCTTTCCTGACGGTAGATATACCCTCTCCACATCAGGATCCCATTCAACACGATTGTCGGCTTTAACACGAACACCCTTTAAATCCCTAAAGTTTGCACCCTGAAAGCAGAATGGGGATTGGGCAAATGAGTAATGATGATGAAATAACAGTGAAATAATGCACTGAAAATGTAGCAAACCTTTCTCTTGGGAATTTGGCAAACACGCTGGAAATCATCTTCGTTTAATTTGTATGCACGATGATCATACAAAAGATGGTCTGAAGAGTCTCCACCCACAAATCCAGGCATATCTGAATAAAATGGGAAAAAATCACATATTGCACCACAAGATGATATGCAAGAACTAGAATCTATAAATATATTAATCTAGAGAAATCATAAAATGAAATGGATATTATTGGCCCACAAAGGTAATCCTAGGCTTACCGAGCTTCTTGAGTCTTATAAACTTCTGGAATTCAGTCTTGGGCATCTCTTCATAGGGAATTTCGTCTCTTTCTTCATCATTTGTCACCTACATGTATAAAAATGTGCTCTATCAGATAAACCATTCTTAATCTCTTAGTTCTGTCATTTTTACATACTAGCCTCCTCTAAACCCTATACGTGACCACTTTTGACCCAGTTGTACATGAATCATGGCTGGGCACAGGCCAACACTTTTGCGGTTGCCAGTTTTTAAAAACCAGGAAGAGACCAATGTGATTAATAAAAATCATGACTAGACACAGGCCAGCACTTGCCACACTAAATATAATGTTTGTGAAAACATGTGCACTAAGACAGACCAACATATAAACTTACAGGTGGAAGATCAGAAATTGCGTCACCGAGGAACAGTTCTTTTTCCAACACAGCTCCCTTGATGTCATCATGAACGACAGCATTTGACTATAGTTGCCAAGAAAATTTTCCAGTGAGACAGGCCGGGAAGAAAAAGGTACAAACAAAATGCTTTTTTCATTTGTAAAACATACTATGAATCAATAAATTACTAAACCATACCTCAAATTCCACAGGGGACACTCCACGTGTAACAACATTATGTGTGGGTAATGGGTATTGTGGTAGTTTCTGCAATATAAAACTAAGATTAACAGGTTGAACTACAAAATCAAGAATCTGACATAAGTGATAAGTCTGAAAAAATACCTCACTGGGCCTGGCACCCCACATAAACATTCGCATCCGGAACTGTGGGAGACCATAAGAGCCTGCTGTCATCAAGCCTATACGCGCTTGGTAGTTCATAGAAACAAGGCGACCCAGCGCATATCTCCCAAGAAAACCTTTTGCAAACTTCACTATATCTACAACATTTTCCATCAAAGCAAATCGTGGTTTTAAATACTCTACAATGTCCATGTATACAACAAGTTGCTTGTTTTTTTCATCATCCAAGGGGCTATCTTTATTCCTAAAGCGATTGAATCCGCTTATTCCCTGACAAGGGGGGCCACCACAGATGACATCCACGTCCCCCTATTAGAAAACATGATCACTGGTTAATGATCTCAATTGTTAAATTGTATACGTTAGTAGAATATATTTATGTACTTACAGGTAATGGTAAGATCTTTGAATTGAAACCCTCAACAACAAACTGCTTTATTTTATCCTGGCAATCACTGATAAATAATGCATTGGTGTCAAACTTATGTATCCATATACTAGTGAACATCAATAATAAAGATTAAAAGTGATTTGCATACCCCAAGCCATCTATAGGCTCCCAGGTATCTTCCTCTGGGCCATAGTTTTTCCAGCGAATCTGGTTATACAAGAACATAACTGATGAGTCTCAACAAGAAACACCGATAAAAGCATTTATTAGCAAAACATAAAAAGTAACAAAATAGGACAAAGTACCTTGAGATACAGCCCACGCTTTTTCATTTCCTTTGGGTCGCCATAACAAATAGACAAAACCTTTTCAACCTCAAATACTTCCTCATCAAGTCCGTCACCATCATCATCCTCGGCCTCATCCTCAACTGCATTTTCTGATTCATTATTTTCAACAGCCATAGGATCACCACCACCAACCAAGGAAAAAGACTGGCAAAGCCTCTCCCACTCCTTTAGCAGCAACAGAAAATCTTCTGCGGACTCATTCCTAACCTGCAAAAAAAATGTTTTGAGGTGCCAATAATTAAAGACATTACATTCAAATGCAAAAAAAGTTTGGCAAATGCCACACACCTCGGTCTCTGGATGATTCAACTTCAAACTTTCACATGCATATGAATTCAAATCTACAGCCCATCTCTACAATCAAAACATATAAAATAATTAAATAAAACAAACAGTATTCAAAGATACACAAAAAAATTGATATGGAATCAGGTCCTACCGTGACAAGATTAACATCTGCCATATTGGCACCCAAACAAAGGCCAGTAGACATAGCACCACATCCTGAATAGAGATCAAGCATCCTCATAACAGGTTTGTTGTCCTTTTTAACTTTGGGTACCTGGTGACAGCTACATTAGAATCTGACTCAGAAGATATTGTCGAATCAGACTCATTCCCATCTGCTTCATTATCTCCTGCATACAAATACAGTTGTTCAAAATTCATAGAATTTCATTACTGAACATACCAAGTATACAATAAAATTGGTTTAACAGTTACCAGGTGGTAAATTTTGGTAAGTTGAAAATGGTACCAAATATGACATGTCATAATAATAGTCTCCATTTGAAAGCATAGCCCTCTTAGTAGCCACATCCACCTGGAAAACCCAACAAAAGTTTTAAACGGCATGTTATAAACAATAACATACTCGTTTCCAATTCTCAAGGGTTCAAAAGCAAATCCTTACATCTAAAGGAACCCGCACTATTTTAAGCTTTTCAACAAGACAGTCAAGAGGATTGTCATCCTTTATTTCAGATAGAAAGATACGCTTATCATCAATGAGATTAGAACAAGCCTGAATGACCTGAAATGGAAATAAAGAACGGTATTAGATCAAAGTACACCAACAAAACATATAGTGAAATTAGCTTATCTTGGTGAAACAAAATTACCGTGTCTTTGGCCCTATAAAACCATTGAGCACAAAAGTAAGATTCTCCATCCAATCCTTCAAACATTTCCACAACTCTGCAAATGTAATTGTCCTCACCCTCGCCAGCCTAAAATAAGAAACAAATTAATCACGGCCAAATATGCTAAACTAAAATTATGTGAGTACCAAGTTTTGATCAACTTGAAAAGGTGCACAAAGCAAAACAAACAGGCAAACAGCCAGAGACAACAATTAACCTGGACATAACCATCATCCCCGAGTTTTGAAGTGTACACGGCCATCAATGAGAGCTTCAGTAAAGTGTCTTTTAGCTTGAATATACTCTTTTGGAGGCTCACTCCTTGAATTTAGCAACAAAAAAAAATACTTTAAACAAATAGATCCCTAAAACCAAAAAGACTAAAAAGAGAAATGAACTAATTCTATTAAACAAAAAAACAATTGTAAGGACTTACCCTTTTGGGGGTTCAACCGTTACTGTCTTCTGTAACATCCAAAGAAAACAAACAAGAGAATTAGTAAACTGCAAATTTGCAATGCCAGGAACAGTAATGTACAAGTATATCAGATTATCAGTGAGTACATATCTCTATATCAGAAATTATGCCAAGAAAATCATTTAAGAAACTAACTTAAAAATGCTTTAAGCCTTTTCAAACAAGTGTTCATAATACAAACTCTAATACACAAAATTGCATAGAAATTAACTAAATTTTTAAAACTTAAATATACAAATTTACTCACAATATAATTTGAACCTCAACCAAACACCCAATCCCTAATTCTAAACCCTAATATCTAAACCCGAAATCATAAAGACTTAACCTTAAAGCTAAACACTATAATCTAAACTCTAGAACCTAAACAGGGATTCAGGGGAACCCTAACCATTTAACCCAAAGCCTGAAGCTAAACCCTAAACCCCTAATTCTAAACTCCAAATATAAACCCTAATTTCTAAACCTAAATCTTTAAGATAAACCGTAAAAATTAACCTCTAAACCCTAGAGGCTAAACACAATATTTAGGGTTTGATGAGCCGGTTCAAACGCCACTAGTCTGACTTAAATCGAAATTCGTTTGAGCCAATTTCCTTAAGATCTATTTGTATAAACAGAAATTTCAGATTCCAATTGTCCTAAGTCCTCAACCTTTGTAAAAAGATCCATACATAAACAAACTAAGCCACAAAAAAAAAATTCCAACATTTAACATCACAAAAAAAAAATGACTGACTTTTTTTGCAAGATAACGATGAGGCCACCGCTGTCTAGCGTCCTCATCAGCAACGGGATCACCAACCAAGCGACTCTCCTCCTCCTCTTTCACCTCCACCTTCTTCGCCGGTTTCCGGCCAGAACTTCTCACGGAGATTCACCGTTAACCACCGGAGACTCACCGTTAACCACCGGAGCTTCAACAGCAGCATCAGTATTCAACGGTTCCAGTTCCGTTTCCTCTTTCACTCTCTTCGTATTCTTTTCTAAAGCAGATGGAGAAGACGGATCGGTGTTCTTGCTGGAAGAAGAAGATGAAGATTTTCTCTTGCTGTTCTTCATTGTTCTTCTTTTAGAGATAGATGCAGTGAGAGAGAGAGAGAGAGAGAGAGAGAGGATGAGGATGAAGGCAAGGAAATAAGAGTGCTGGATTTAGGGCTTTTATTATTGTGTTTGTGTGTGTGGGCGGGTAAAGTTTTTTGGGTTTGGCGGGAAAATTGGAATTATAGAGTGGGTGTACGTGGGACGTTTGAATGTGTTTTGAATTTGGGCTCGTGCTTCGATGTTATGGTATGGTGGATCGAAATTGGGTGCACCTACTTGTCTCTAAGTGGGTGTGTCGCCCGAATTGGTCACTGGTCTATCTCACTATCAGTACGTTAATTCCGCCACCACTCATGCTGGAATCATTTCGTGAATCGTTTTCTGGTTTTATTTAACGAACTGATAACCATGCATTTTTTTTATTTTTGATTAATATAATTCAATTTTTTTTATTTGAAACCGTTTATTTTATTAGTCAAACCTCATTTTGTTATTAGTTTTTTTATTTAACCGTGTGTTTCAAACATAATAAAAATATATTAAAACATAAACAAAAACATAAAACATGATTCATTAATATTAAACATAATAAATAACATCAAAACATAAAAAAAAAATAAAGCTTAAAGTTGATGCATCAGTTGCCATGCCTGGACATGGTCAAATGTGCCGCGGTAACGAGACGCATAGGTCACCTGGGTGAACTCTACAGCCAACTCTGGCACAATGCCCGGGTGCTGGCTCATGGTGCGTTCGTAGCAGGTTGTCCACCGATCACATTTGTTGTTGAGATCGGTTCATTGTGTAAGCTCTTGGTTATGTGGTCGTTTTGGCCGACTTGTTGGTTGAAGTCGGCCAACACACGGTCCCAAAGTCGTGTGCCCTCCCCCCCCCCCGAGCCTTGGCGTTGCAAGGCGGGGTCGTTTTGTGCGTCTTTAACGCACACAACCAGAGCCATTTCTTCATTTTCAGTCCACCGCGTCATTTTGAAGGGTGTGGATGTTGACGTTGAAGTGTGTTTTCACCACCGTGGTATGGTGATTGATATACAAAAAATTCTCAACCGTATTGCATGTAAAATTCAATTTTTTGACCGTTAAATGAGACCGGCTTTAATGCAAACAAATATGTTTGACCGTGTTGGTGGGACAGTTTATGAGAAATTAAATAAAAATCTGACCGTTCGGTGGTAAAATACTAAAACCGTGTGAATTAAAAAAAAAAAGTTTAGATTTGTTTTTAAATGAAAATGAATAAAAAAATTAGTGGATTGTTGCCTCTAAAGAAAATGCTTGAGTAAAATAAATCAGTAAATTGATGTGACAGTGCATAATTGGTTAAAATTGATGAGCTGAAAAAAGTTTAAGGATAGTGGCCCCTTCCCCTTATAATTACCACTATGGTCCACACTCACTAATGTCCTTAGGTGATTGAAGGTTCTAGTTTTATTAAAAGATATTGATGTGTTTATAATTTTCAGTGATTTAGGACATGGCCTATTTTGGGTTAGGTCGGTAGTCCACGCGCTTTCGGCTCATTTCTATCGAAGCATGAGTTTTTTTTTATAAAATTCCTATATGTATGGGTATGTATTTTTATAAGTAGAAAACTCATTTAACAATTAAAAGTTTGGCCCAATAATAATTCATTTAAAACTAAAAAATTATTAACCCATTTAACAATTAAAAAGTTGAGTTCAATAATAATAAATATATGACCAACTTACATGGTCATCTTTGTCATTTTTTCATTTGGAACTTGCTATATCGCACTGATCGAAATCTGGTCAACCTTGTGACGGTACTCCACGTAGGTAAAGGCGAGGAGCACGTCTTCTTTCTCCCCGGGGAGATCTCTCCTCACCTCCCTGTACACGAGTTCAAAGTTTTTACACTTCGATTTCAAGTCACCAAATTTGTGGGAGATGGAGTCATTGGTACGGCTGGTACACCCGGCAAGGATACCAAACTCGGCTATCACCTGATGCCACTGCGGCCCGCGAGTGTTAGGTGATCCCCGGCTTGTCAAAGCACCCTGACCGTGCACTTGTTGGTACGCGATCACGACTGCTAGTTCTTCTTCTGTCCACTGCACCATGGTGATGAAGGTTTGAAGATTGCAGGTTAAGTTGTGAAGAGAATTGTGAAGGAATGTGAATTTTGGTTGAAGAAGAAGAAAAATGGTGAGTAAATATGTAAAATAAAGGGGGCTAATAAATAAAGTTGGTGAAAATATTAATTTTTTTGAATTTTAAACGTGTGGCCAGCCTGCTAACAGACGTGAGCTGGCTCACGTCCCATCGCTCGCCCAGTCCTTCGTGTCAGGTTGTTGTCGTTAGCGTTGCCCACGTGGATAAAGCTGTGGCTCGCGGCAGCTGCTTGCAGGCCACAACAGACAGTCTTATTGTAGTCCAGATTAAATATCATAAATAACTACCTCATTTTGACGGTCTAAATCAATCCAAAAAACAATTACAAGTGCCAAATTTAATGGTTAGCTATAGGTGAACCATAGTATGATAATAAGCAGGCATATAACCTTGTAATAACCCTTCTTCATGGTGGAGTGGTCAGAACAACAAAGATAAAAACTAGATCCTCGTGGTTGCAAGTTCGAATCCGAGCCAACACGAGTTTTATCCTCCAATGTTACCTCAGAGAACATAATTATTGTTAAGATTAGGAGACCATAATCTGAGTCAACAAACGTCAAAGTCTTAGCAGCCAAAAGTCTATTCTTTTATAGTTCTATCCTAGTTTGAGTAAGGCGTGGAGGTTCAGGGGCCATTATTGCCAAGTTAAAATATAGTTTGTTCATAAACGGTTAAGTCTTCCTAAGGCTATAAAGTCAGGATTATAGCTTGAATTAGGCTTAATCTCTGTAGTTTTCTTTACTTTTAATTCCCTTTGTATGTTCGTTTCTTGATTAATAATAAAGACAATCATTGGTTGTTTTGGTTTGACTGTTCATTCTTTGATTGTATTTCGTAACAGTTGGTATTAGAACCTCATTGGCTCAATTAAGAGAAGAATATGGTGATTAAGAATTGTAAACAGTTGCAGAAAGAAGAAGATGAGGCAAAAACGATTTTAGTTTATGGAGGGTAAAGATGAGGGCTCTTCTGGTTCATCAGGGGGTTAGTGATGCCCTGTTGGGATAAGCTATCTTCCTGAAGCATTGTCTGAAAAGGAAAATAAGGACATCTTGGAGAAAACTCATAGTGCCATTATTCTGAGTCTCGGTGACAGAGTACTCAGAGAGGTTTTTAAAGAAGCATCAGCTGCAAGGGTCTGGGCAAAGTTACAAACTATGTATCTCAAGAAAAGGCTCTATACTTTCCACATGGCATTAGGGAAGTCACTGGAAGATTACACAGACAAATTTAATAAGTTCATTCTTGATTTAAAGAACATTGAAGTGGAGTTGAATGAAAAAGATAAGGCTACTATCTTTCTACTTCCTTACCATCAAGCTATGAACAATTTGTTGATACCTTGATGTATGGGATAGAGACATTAACCATGGAGAAAGTCTTAGCAACACTTTATTCCAAAGAACTGAAAAAAAAACAAGTCTTATCATAAGGAAGAAGGTGGATAAGGCATGTTGGTTAAGGGAAGATCTGGTCACAGGGGTGATCATGGGACTGATCATAAGAATTTCAGAAATAGAAGTCAATTAAGAAGTAAAAAAAGGTTTAAAAGAAGGTGTTTTGTGTATAATTCATAAAAGTCACTTTAACAAAGATTGCCCTTAGTGGAAAATAAAAAGGAATGAAGCCGGTAATTAAAAGATGTATAATAAGGGTTATACTCATTATGAAGATTCATCAAATGGGTATGAAAGTGCAAATGTTTTGTGGTAACTTGTGGGGATGTGATGACTAAATGGGTAATGGACTCTGGTGGATCATTTCACATGGACTCGGTTAAAGAATATTTTAAGACATTAAAGAAAGGAAATTATGGTACTATAAAGTTGGGAAATAACAGACCATGCAAGATACAAGGTATGGTTACTGTCACTTTCAAGTTACACAATGGTGCTGAAGTTGATATAGAAAATGTAAGGTATGTTCCTGAACTTCAAAGAAGTATCTTGTCATTAGGAACACTTGAAATGGTAGGGTATGTTGTTAGTCTAAAAGATGGGAAGGCAAAAGTTATAAAAGGATCAATGGTTATGTTATCTGGAAGTAGACAAGAAAGCAACATTTATTTCTTGGATGTTAAAGTAGAAAATGGTTGTATAAATGTTGCTTCAGACGAATAGGGTAATGAAGTGAATCTCCTTTGTGGCACAAAAGACTGGGTCACTAGTAAACAAGGGATTGTTGAGTTGTCAAAATGACAAGTTTCTTGGAGATTTGAAAAGTTATGATATTAGTTTTTATGAGCATTGTTTAATGGGGAAACAAAATACTGTAAAATTCAGTAAAGGGAAGCGCTATACCAAAGGAGTGTAGGATTATATACACTCAGATCTTTGGGGGCCATCTAGAACATAATCACCTGGTGGGGCTAGGCATTTCTTTTGACACCCCAGGAAAAATCCCACATCGGCCATGGCCAGGAAAGATCCATGGTTCATATGTAATCCAGTGCCTCTTAAATCACCAACGCGTTTTGGAGCTCAATGTTAGTGGATGAGAGGAGAACTCCACATTTAAGCGTGGTCAGGTGGGAGCAGTATAAGGATGGATGACCTCCTGGGAAGTCTCCCCGGGGCAACAAAAAACAAATCCGTGAGCTTTGGATGGGCAACCCATCGGGGCAAAGCGGACAATATTGATGGTGAGAGGGGCCGGATGTTACAGATGGTATCAGAGCCACTCCTGTGCCGTTCGGGATGGTGGGTGCATACCTCATCAGGGACGGTGAGACTCTAACAGGCGGTGAATGTGACACCCAGGAAAAATCCTACATCGGCCGTGGCCAGGAGAGATCCTTGGTTCATATGTAATCCAGTGCCTCTTAAATCACCAACGCGTTTTGGGGCTTAATGTTAGTGGATGAGAGGAGAACTCCACAGTTACGCGTGCTTAGTTTGGAGCAGTACAAGGATGGGTGACTGATGCGAGGTCGTATGCATCCCATTTTTATAGTTTAATTTGGTATTTTTATCGTTTGTTGTGTGTAGGTTTGCCCGGAGTTAGGTGCTTAATCGAGAATGTGAGACGACAAGCTAAAAGAGCTAAAACGATGAAATTACGAGCTTAAAGTGCGAAGACACGAGCCGGAACGAGAACGCGCGCAAGAAACGATCAAAACCGGAAGACGAAAACAGATTTTGGTGCACAAACCTCTGCCGCGGTCCGCGGGAGGAAACCAAAGTCCTCCGCGGTCCGCGGCGTGTTATCAGATCTGAAAAGATTATTTTAATCCCCGCGGAGCGCGGGGAGATCCCTTATCTCCTCCGCGGTCCGCGGGCGAGTGTTATTCGCAAAAAAACGTGTTTGGTCGTCTTTCCAACCTGTTCCAGCCGAAGATCGCACTTGTCTCGCCATTATAACGAACCAGAGCTTATGTAACGATAATCCATCATGGGACTTGATCCTAGATCAGTCCCAAACCACGAATGAAGCTAAGAAGGTGTAGGAATGATGCTTGTTCTATTGTAGCTATGTTCGGTTAGATTCGTACTTCACTTCCGGGTGACAATTTGTAAGCTTTTGGTTTGTATTAATGTTTTGACTATGTATTTTGTTATAATCTGTGATGATATAATTATTGTGTTGTGGTCGTAATGTTGGATTGGACTCACTGCAGGATTAAATATGTTTATGTGTTTAGTTTCATGAGATGAATCCCGTTACTTAGGACGTAGCACAATATAGAGGATTTAGTGAACGTAAGCGATAAAGCATACTACGGTCCTAAAGATAGTAGTTGATGGCTAAGTTACGGTTCCTTGTCACCGCGTATCTAGTAGAGAATTTCATATACTTGTCAATTTATTTTGCATTCTAGGACTTGCCTATTCCATCCGGGAGTGAGTACTCAGTTATATTTAGTAATTATTATTTTGTTACCAAGCCTTGATATAGTTGTTTGTGGCTATTATCGACGCTTTCTATCCAAAAATATAAAAAGAGAAAAAAGAGTAGATTGTTAGAACTAAAACTTCATAATTGTATTTTGTATTTATTTCAATAAAAACTATACAAACAACCATTTAGTGTAGTATTAACCACATGCTCCTCTTGGATCGACACCCTACTTATCCTATCTACGTAGGTTAATTAAGGTATTATAAATTGTTTTGTATGACCCGCGACGACCGGTTCATCAGTGACCTCCTGGGAAGTCTCCAAAGGGGCAACAAAAAACAAATCCGTGAGCTTTGGATGGACAACCCATCGGGGTAAAGCGGGCAATATTAGTGGTGAGAGGGGCCAGATGTTACAAGATAAGGCAGGGTGTTCAATAGCAAAGATGTTAAATGGAAGGAAGAAGTTGTTTATAAACAATCCATAGGGTCTAATAACCACAAAGTCTCAGTAGAAATGAAAATGAAGGTGTTCAAATTGAGGTGGAGCCAATTACCGGTGAAAGTGTGTCATTCAGTCCAAGTGATGATTCAGGAGAAGGCACAAGTTCTTCTTAAAATTTAGCAAGAGATAGAGTAAGAAGAGTGAACATTCACAAGCCAGTGAGGTATAGAAGTAATGATGATCTGTCAGCCATTGTGTTTTTTGGCTGCAGAACATGAAAGTGTATTTGAACTATTGACTTACCAATAGATAATGTGTTCAAATGAAAGTGATAAAATGGCAAGTGGCTATGGAAGATGAGATGGCCTCATTGCATGCTACTCGGGAATTGATGGATAAACCAGAAAGTCAGAAATTAGTGCAGTGTAAATGGATTTATAAGATGAAAGAAGTTATATCCCAAGATGAACCTCCTAAGTACAAAGCAAGATTGGTAGCTAAGAGGTTTACTCATAAGGCAATGGTAAATTACATTGAGTTTTCTCACCCACGGTAAAGTACACTTCCATAAGGGTAAATTTGTCTTTAAGTGATGCTTTAGATCTAGAACTGGAACAACTCGATGTAAATATGGCATTTTTACATGGGAATTTGGAAGATAAAATTTATATGAGCCAACCTTTAGGATTTGAGGTCAAATGACAAAAAAGAAGGTGTGTCTTTTGAAGAAGTCATTGTATGGACTTAAACAATCGCCCAAACAATGGTACAAAAGGTTTGATGATTATATGGTGACTCGCAAGTTTGAAAGAAGTTCCTATGACAGTTGTGTGTACTTCAGAGAACATGAGACATGTAAGTTTGTTTACCTGCTCTTATATGTTGATGATATGTTACTAGCTTATGTTAGTAAAGATGTGATAAAAAAAACAGAAGAGATACTGAAGATGAAATTTGATATGAAAGTGTTAAGGGGAGCCAGAAGGATAAAGAGATAGAAATCTAAGAATTCTCAAGTTAACTCAAGAAAAGCATGCTGAAAAAATTATTGATAGTTATGGTATGTCAATGGGAAAGACTCTCAAAACCCCTTTGGCAGGTCATTTCAAGCTCTCTAGTGAAAATTGTTCTAAGACATCTAAAGAAAAGTCTTATATGGAAAAGGTTCCTTATGCATAAGTGGTTGGTAGTCTGATCTACATCATGGTGTGTACAAGGCCAAACTTGGCTTATGCAGTTAGTTTGGCAAGTATGTACTTGTCAAATCCAAAAAAGGATCACTTGGAGGCCGTAGAATGGATCCTTAGGTATTTGAAAGACACCAAAAGTGTTGTATTGGTGTTTAATGGTAAAGGGCCAGATAGTGGTAAAATGGTCATTGGATATGTGGACTTTGACTATGCAAAAGAGTTGGACAAGGGCATGTCAATTACTGGGTATGTATTCATGGTACCGGTAATGTTGTGAGTTGGAAAGCTCAGTTGTAGCCAGTGGTAGTTTTGTCTTCAACTAAAGCTAAATATGTTGCACTTACATAAGTTGTTAAATAGGCATTATGGCTCAAATGTCTTATTAGTGATTTGGGAATTCAACTGGAAGATATTAAGGTGTTTTGTGATAATCACGGGGCTGTGCAGTTGTCTAAGAATAATATGTTCCATGATCGTACTAAGCACATCAAAGTGAAGCTGCTTTTCATCATAGATATAGTGAATGTAGGGGATGTCAAAGTTCTAAAAGTCAACACTGAAGAAAACTCAGCTGATATGTTGATTAAGGTGCTTCCTAGTCCTAAAATGGAGTTTTGTTTGGGATCTTTAGGAGTTGGTTAAATTTGAATTGAATAAACTCATAAGCATGATCTATAAGGTGGAGAACTGTCAAGATTAGAAGACCATGATATGAGTCAACAAAAGTCAAAGTCCTAACAACCAAAAGTCTGTTCTTTTATAGTTCTGTTCAAGTTTGAATAAAGCACGAAAGTTCAGGGGCTATTATTGTCAATTTGAAAAATAGTTTGTTAATAAGCAGTTAAGTCTTCTTAGGGCTATAAAGTCAAGATCATAGCTTGAACTAGGCTTAATCTTTGTAATTTCTTTTCTTTCAATTCCTTTTGTATGTTCATTTCTCGATTAATAATAAAGATAATCATTGGTTGTTTTGGTTCGATTGTTCATTCTTTGATTATATTTCGTAACAATTATTGTGGGAGCACAACGGCTGTTATCCCACCTGGTACAGTAGAACAGACATGGTAAGGTTCTCGTGGAATGCCAAACCAAACACTAATGTCAGCATGGACTCGATTAAGACAACATCGTTTGGCCGGACGTGGCGTGACGGGCATGTCAAAAGGCAGGTGTAACTTACTTATCACCGTAAAAAGATGAAAGAAAGTCACAATTAAAAAAATATATAAATTTGTAATAATTGATATAAAATTATGTTTTTAAGTGTTTTTTTTTTTAATTTGTTTTATCTATATCTATACTATATTATAATGCATGAGGCAAGGGTAGTTTAAGATACCCAAAAGTTAAGAACTTTATATTCATAAACAACCATAAAATGAGGGTAAAATAGTCATTCAAAAACTTTTACAGTTTAATACCTCATTTTAGTTACACTTTAATCCCTTAAAAATTACTTATCCTTTGCTTATTTAAATTATAGTTAAACCTCTTTTCCTTGTTTTAAGCAAACTATCCCCAATGATTTTTAAATAGGCATATTTTTTCATACATTGATACTTTACAAAAGATATTTTATCATAATAATGAACATCTTATTATCTTTAATCTGAGTCTGGTATTGTTAATTTTTTTTAATTTAAATCTTTTTATGTGCTACGTGATTAACAATATTAAGGAGTGGGCAATAACTAAACCATTCACTGAAACTAAACAAAAAAAGAGACAAAACTGGATCAAAATCAATAGAAAAATGAATTACCAACATCCGATTTAACTTAAATCGTTTATCGTTTTCTTTTTGTACCCTTAGCTAGCCGAAATTAATCAAACTGAAACGGAACCACTCGTGTACTCATAACAGCGTGCCAACGTGTTGTAATAGGGAACACAGACACTTCTAATGGTGCATGGTTGTGTTCAATTCAGTTCGGTTATTAGCTTCATCTGAAAAAAATCGACATTATCGGTTTATCGATCTTATTAACCAACTGATTAATTGGTTTAGTCAATTTGGTTAGATTGTTGTTGTGTTTAATTCATTTTAGTTAATTTTGGTTAAATCTTAACCAAACTTTGGTTCAAGTTTTTGCTTAAAAGTAAATGAAATGGAGATATAAATATAGGCAAAAAAAAATTTAACCAAAATTTAGTTTTTGTTGTTAACCAAAATTTACTACAGTAGACTAAAAACCAATAATCTAACCATATAAGTCGAACCAAATAATCAATTGTTTAATAAAATTGATAAACTGATGACTTTGGTTTTAGTTTTAGTTTCGGTTGAGAGTAACAATCAAACTGAATCGAACAATACACACCCTTAGAAATGTCTTTGTTCACCGCGCAAACACTCTATTGAAATTGAAATAGCACAATTGTATAATCACACGTTCTCTCGAACCTTATTCATGTTATCCATTTCTTCAAACGAATAAACAAATGGCAGCCTGTGTTCATCATTCCACTTGGTCTCTCCACCCAATCCCATCTCAATTACACAGTACAACATTCGATTCACTCACTATATTATTATTATCTCCACACTACTAATTCTTATTGTCACAATATATGTCCTACTAATTTAACCAACCATTTCAGGCACTTATAATTCAAACAAATCAATTCCAACCATTGGATTCCACAACAACATTGCACATAAATCAATATCAATAAACAGAATGCAATCAAGGAAGAAGACTATTTGTAAGCCTTTTCACTGAAATTAATTAATTAATTAGCTGTTTGTAAATTAAAGAAACTGATATAGAGTTTGCTGTTTGCAACAACACTTAATGTAGACAAAGAAGAATCTAGAAGGGGAATGCAATTACAGAGGAGTAATTGTAAAGCAAATATAACTAATGATATTGAAGGTGAGGCAAAGCTTTATTTAGGGATGGATTTTGGTACATCTGGAGCTAGGTATGTAATTATTGATAAGGAAGGGATAATACATTCTGAAGGAAAGAGGGATTATCCTCTGTATATGGTAAGTTTTACATGATTACATTGTGTAATTTTTTTTTAGTTTACAGTCATCATTTGTTTGCTTGATTTTTCCTAATGTGATTTTGTTTTTGAGTTGGTTGTTGTTGTCCCACGTCGGTGGAGTGTAAATAGTTGGTAGAGTGGAGATGAGTATAAGAATATGAGGAGGGTTATGTTTTACGATTAAAAGGGTCGGTTGGCTAAATATGCCACGCTTGCCTATATATGGTAAGT
The DNA here is from genome assembly GCA_030844895.1 of Ambrosia x helenae. Taxonomy (NCBI): domain Eukaryota; kingdom Viridiplantae; phylum Streptophyta; class Magnoliopsida; order Asterales; family Asteraceae; genus Ambrosia; species Ambrosia x helenae. The sequence continues at coordinate 37,740 of JAUTDX010002681.1, read as the reverse complement.
GCTGTATGGCTATCAAGACATATGGCCGACATAATTTGTGGGAACTTATAGGGTTGGCTCCGTTTGGCTAACCCTCCGCTTTTGTACCCTTAGCTTTTGATACCTTTGGTTCATTGGAACCGGAGGCTATCCGTTTTCTAACCAGGGTCCAGCGGGTTATTCATAGTAGAGTTTCGGCTTCGGATGGGCAGGGTTATGTTTTTAGTAGATTTGGATTTGCTATTCAGAAAGGGGTGGCGGCGCAACTTGTTACCCACCTGCCCGCCTGTTATTTTGATGTAATTTTCTTTGTCCTGGAATGAAAGTTTTTTTTTTTATCCAAAAAAAAGACGATGTATATTGACTAAAAATATATTAAATCCATGTCTAATGTAGCGTTATTGTTTTGTTTTTTGAGGTTTCATTTAATCCTTGATAGTTTTGAGTGGTGGTTATACGCACTTTTGGTTAGGAATTTGGGATTTCATTTTGTGAGTTGTTTACATTTTACAACATGTTTTGGTTCTTGAAGTGCATATAAGTTGTTTGAAAATCAGTAGTTCGACACCAGTATTTCACTCTTGTTAGGTTTTTAACGGTGCATCAGTTGTTTGGTAGAAGATACGACCGTTCAAACTTCAAAATTTTGACGCGACGGACGTAATGAATTAGATTTTATTTTTTAACCAGAGTGTGTGCATGTTTATAATATTTTATTATTTATAGATTTATGTGACTACCCTGACTGGTACGGGTAATCTGCTAGTTAATGTATGATTGAAAGAGCTAATGAAGGATTAAGAATGGTAGTATGTTTTTAGTTTTTACAGTGTAAGCCTTATGTAAGGTTCTTGGTACTTCACATTACAGAAGCATGGTTTGGTTATGGTTTTTTAGTTTCAAACATATTGCAGTAGCACTTTCAGGTCCAAGATTTAGATGATATAAATTTAGCACCAAGTTAATTTTCCTATAAGAACTTTGGGTTGCAAAGGCTTAGGTCTTCAACTCTTCAAGTAATATTAGAACAGTAGAAAAAAACATAATAAATTTGTCAAATTTGAAGATGAATATCAGAATATTTGACCGTATAGTAGGGGTATGAATCGTGTCGGGTTGATGAGTTGAATTGATGAACTTGAACATGACCTATATATTTATTTGTCAAAGACATCAACCATAACCCTGACACATTTAACATTGTGTAATCCGAACAAGACATGTGTAACCCATTCACCATCACCATCACCATCACCATCACCATCACCATCACCATCATCATACTTGGTATATCCCACCAATAGCAAAACTAAGATAGGGTCTAAGGAGGTAAGATGTAGACAACCTTACCTTTACCCCAGAGGAATAGCGAGGCTGCTTTTAGTGAGACCCCCCGACTCGATAGTAGTTTTGCATCAAGCCTTGGACATAAGGCATAACACTCAACAATCGGCATAGAGACCGATTTGTGCATGTACCCCCTTGTCTTTCGGCTATCGACACCACCACATGATGCATGATTAAGCGTCCGTCGCGTTTAACGTTATTTTCACGAAATTAGTGAAATAACGTTAAAATTTAGTGCAACTTCACTTTTGCCCCCATGGCCCACACATGTGTAACCCTTTTATGATTTATCTAAACGAGTCAAACGAGTTGACATGTTGTGAACAAGTTGATGGGTTGGTGAATGTAAACAAGTTGTAGATTATGGGTTAAAGGGTTCGACGGGTCAACTTGATCAAATATTAAGGGTTAATAGGACCATATGTTGGGGTATGAATCGTGCCGGGTTGATAGGTTGACGGATTGAATTGTGAACCTTGAACACGACCCATATATATATATATTTATGTTGAAGACCTCAACCATAACCCAAGCACATTTAAAATCGTGTAACTCGAACATGACTAGTAACCTAGTGTAACCCATTTATCTAAATAAGGCAAACTAGTTGAAAGGTTGTAAACGAGCTGATGGGTTGTAACTTGTTATCAAGCTGTGAAGGGGTTGAATGGGTTGGCGGATTTTAAACGGGCTGTAGTAAATGGGTTAAACGAGTCAAACGGGTCGTAGTAATTTTTTATTCTAACATGATTAAAATTTTTAAGGGTTAACAGGACCATAATTGTATGTTCATTTCTTCTCAGATCAAATAAACAAGACCCATAGTCATGCCTTTTCACACATCAAGTAAATGGGCTCACAAAATATAATACCTGATAGCTTTATTTCACGTGTCTGTTAATGGAAGGGTATTTTCAACTGATATTGATTGTTTGAAAGAACTTATGAGCTCATTATATGTTGTCTAGGAAGAATGGTGACGCGGTCGATTGGGTGCGATCATGGAAAACAACACTTTTTTCTCTTCTTGAAGATATACCAATCACTATGCGTTCATTAATCACTTCCATCTCTATAGATGGTACATCTGCAACCACTCTGATTATAGACAGGTACTAATATCTCCGATATATTCTCTTTACGTGTATTCCATTTCCAAGAGAAAAAAGTCCATGTTTGATCTTGAATTGAGACTTAAATTTTATATAATTTAGCTAAAACATCATATTATGGTGGTAACTGGTATGATATTCTGAAACTGAAAACTAGAAGCCTAATAGAATTATATCCAATAGAAACTTAATAAGCACAAGGTTTAAATCTCCGTATTCAAAAGTCAAACTATACTACATTTTATATATATGCAGCAAAACAGGAGAAGCTTTAGCAAGGCCTTTACTCTATAACGAGAGCTGTCCTGATGCATTACCAATTGTAAAATCGATTGCCCCTTCAAACCACACAGTGTGCTCGGGTTCTTCAACCTTATGCAAGCTCGTTTCATGGTGGACCTCAAGTGATTCAAGTAAAGAGTCTGCAGTGCTAATGCACCAATCTGACTGGCTTTTATGGCTGCTCCATGGCAAAATTGGAGTGTCTGATTACAATAATGCGTTAAAGGTAACATCCTACTCTATGAGCACAGTTTTACTTTAGAGGTCAGACAGACGGTGTTTGGGATCTTGATATACACTTTGATATAAGTTTAGCACCAAGATTTTTCTTGTTCATCAAACTTTTTATGAAGTTAAATGTAGTTTCAAAATTTCAAAAATATTTGAAGACCATGTAGAAGAATGTAAGTTAAATCTCATATACATAAGTAGTAGGTTTGACATTCAATGTATTATTTTATAGTCTATGAACACAGTTTGACCTTTTGAGGTCAAGTGGATTATTTTGATCGAAAAAAACTTTTCAATTGTATTATTTTAAAGAGCATGTATGTAAGCTAAATTTATTTTGTAATTGATCATCTAAAAGGGGTTTCCAATTCGTTTGCATAGGTTGGTTATGATCCCGAACTTGAATCGTATCCACCATGGCTGAAATCTCAACCGTATTCCCATGCTCTACCGAGCATTCAAGCTCCTGGAACTATAATCAGCACCATCAAAGAGAACATAAGAACAAAATTTGGTACATTTTGTCCTCTCTTTAATAAAAAAGTAGTTATATACTTATATTTCCACTATAATACCAACTCAAATATTGTTTTCACTAATCTACTACAAAGGTTAGTTAAAACATGATGCTTGATATTGTGTTGAATTCTTGTACAGGTTTTCCTGAGGAGTGTGTTGTGTGCACGGGAACTACTGATAGTATAGCTGCGTTTCTTGCAGCCCGAGCTACTCTGCCGGGGAAGGCGGTAATTTTTTGAAACTGTAGCCTCTATTTTGTGGTTCCGGTCCTTCATTTATAATGGAACCGGACCCACTATTAATTGTATATTCTTAACTTTCTTTAGACTGATCTCCAAAAGGTTGTATATAGGTGACATCTTTGGGTTCAACACTCGCGATAAAACTATTAAGCACCACGAGGATTGATGATGCGCGGTTCGGGGTGTATAGTCACCGTCTTGATGACAAATGGCTGGTCGGAGGTGCCTCAAACACCGGCGGAGCAGTTCTCCGGCAACTTTTTTCCGATGAGCAACTGGACAATTTAAGTATGCAGATAAACCCGAATGAAGCTTCACCATTGGATTATTATCCACTACCGGCAGAGGGAGAGAGGTTTCCAATAGCCGATCCCAAAATGGCTCCAAGGTAAAGTAGAGATTGTAATACAACATCACAATTTTATAGACGGGTTGGGTAACGGGTAATATTTACCCATCTTTGATAGATTTGACTTGCTTCCTTGTTTGCAATGAATAATATATAACGATGTTCACGTTATAGGTTGGGTCCTCGACCACAATGTGATGCAGCATACTTGCATGGAATTCTCGAATCAATAGCTCGCATTGAGGTAAGGTTTCAACGATGACTCAATTGTGAATAGAATACTTGTTTTTAGACACATTGCATTCATATGTACCACGGTTTGTTTTACAGGGTTGTTGAGCATGTTGTTTTGTCATTTAAAGATGTTGATAAAAAAGTTTTGTTTATATTTAGGCAAAAGGGTACGCATTGTTGAAGGATTTAGGAGCTACTAAAGTAGAAGAAGTGTTTACCGCGGGTGGTGGGTCAAAAAACGATAAGTGGACAAAGATTCGAGAGAGAGTGCTTGGTTTGCCGTACGTCGAGCACTTCAAACCGAAGCGGCTTATGGGCTGCTTTGTTGGCGTTAAAGGCAACCGAATAACAAGAAAGTGACTTACTGGGCATACATTATTAGATTCTCTGATTAAGTATATTGTTGAAAAAAATGGAATATACGCCCAGAATTTGTCCATTGAATCACATGTACATTAACACACTATAATTTTCTCGGTGACATTTACATTCAAATTCACATAAACTGAAAACACACTATACTTTTTGTTAAATGCTTATTTTGGTGCATCAAGTAGTAAATAAAAGTTAATAAACTTGCCATTTTAGTCAACAATCCAAATAAAAACGTAAAGTATCTGATAGTAAACCAGAAACAAAGAACACAGATTGTATTGGATAAGCTCCCAATAATTTTACTAAGAAAATAACTCAAAACTTAGATAAAAAAAACTAAACCACAACCCGGTTTATATAGGCTAATAATCTCTAACCTATTCTAATTAGGATCAAACTCTTATAATGATCTCTTAGTTTAAACCTTAAATTCTAAACGGATAAACATTAGCTCGTTTAAACTGATTACAACTCCTTTGAAGCTGCCGACTTGCGCTTCAAGGAATTAACTCGCCAACAATCACCCCCTTAATTTCTGAAGCGTATTAGAGAGGCCTTCCACACCGACTAGTTCTCGCATTTCTCTAAACTTGATTCTCGCGAGACCTTTTGTTAAGATGTCTGCTCTTTGCTCGTTTCCACTAACATGTTGAACCGCAACTTGCTCTCTTTCCACACATTCTATAATGAAATGATATCGGGTATTAATATGCTTACTACGGCCATGGAAGACAGGATTCTTCATAAGCGCGATAGCCGACGTGTTATCTACCTTTAACACCACCTTCTGTGCTACTTTTCCCATAACTTCACTTAACAATTCCCGTAGCCATAGTGCTTGGCACGCGGCTGCAGTGGCAGCCATGAACTCTGCTTCACAAGACGAGAGAGCTACGGTTGCTTGTTTTTGCGAACACTACGTTACCAGATGATTTCCATAATAGAAAACATGTCCCGTGGTACTCCTCCCATCATCTTGATCTACATTGTGACTACTATCGCTAAAATCGATCAAACTCTTGGATCCACCTCGTCCGTACTTGATCCCGTAGTCTACTGTACCCTTCAAATACCTTAGAATGTGTTTTAATGCTGCCGAATGAGACTCTTTTGGCTCCTGCATATAGCGGCTAACTACTCCAACTGAGTACGCTAAGTCGGGACGAGTATGCACTAAGTATCGAAGACGACCCACTATTCGTCTGAAGCTCGTAGCGTCCACAACTTTGCCTTTTTTGTCTTTTGAGAGCTTTACTCCTGGTTCCATTGGACAGTGAGCTAGATTGTAAGTTGACATTCCTGCCTCCTTTAAAATTCTTGATGCATAAGCCTCCTGCTTAATTGAGATCTCTTTGGCACCTTGATGTACTTCTATGCCTAAATAATAAGACAATTTACCCAAGTCACTCATCTTAAAATTGGTTGCCATTTGTCTCTTGAAATCACCAATTTCTTCTAATGAACTTCCTGTTATAATGAGATCATCGACATAGACCCCAATTATAATCAAAGATTTTGGTGATGATCTTATATAAACCGCTTGATCATGTGTACATCGAGAGAATTTTGACTTCTTGAGAGTTTCGTCTAGCTTGGCATTCCAAGCTCTAGGGGCTTGCCTTAAACCGTATAAGGCTTTCTTTAACTTGTAAACTTTCGTTTCTAGACCCGTCTTCTCAAACCCTTCTGGTTGGAGCACGTAAACTTCTTCCTTCAAATCACCGTGCAAGAAAGCCGACTTTACGTCTAGATGATGCATCTCCCATCCTTCGCTAGATACAATAGAAATAAGCAACCGGATTGTTTCGAGTCGTGCGACAGGCGCAAAAACTTCATCGAAATCAATCCCGTGCTGTTGCATATACCCTTTTGCAACAAGGCGAGCTTTGTATTTATTAATAGAACCGTCTGGATTTCTTTTTATCTTGAACACCCACTTCAGCCCAATGGCTTTTGCATCCTTAGGAAGATCCGTTAGAAACCACGTCTTGTTCTTCTCAATCGAGTCCATCTCTCGATTCATTGCTAATACCCATTCCTGATTCTTTTCGGCTTCTTGAAACGACATAGGCTCATCATCACAAGCCAACAACAGATCCTCATTTATGTTTCTGTGGGTAACTCGATCATCAAGAATATAGTTATCCAGCTTTCGTGGAATAGTTCTGACCCGTGTACTCCTTCTTGGTTCTTCAACATTTTCGGTGTCAGAGTAATCTGATTCCGAAGATTGGTTTCCTGATTGTAACGAACTACCCGACTCGCTGCTGTCAGGAACGTGACCAGTCTGACTCGTCTGGGCTGTTTCGGGGATGGTCAAATTATCAGCGCTGCCAGGCGCACCTATGCTGGCTTCGGAGCTGGGTTGTGTGCTTCTATTGGATCCGATTTCTGGTTCATCAATTGCTGGTCCGTTAGTAGTCTCCTCGATGCTTGATTCAACCACAAACGTCTCAGTTTTTAACTCGTCATCCTTACCCAGGCGACCCATCCATTCCCAACCTTTACTTTCATCAAATTCGACACTTCGTCCGATTATTATTTGCTTTCGAACTGGATCAAAGAGTCGATATGCGATAGTTCCTTCACTTGACTCGCTGCCAAGATACACAAGCTTTGTACCTCGATCATCCAAATTCCTAAGCTTGAAGTTTGATGATTTATTATAAGCGATACACCCAAAAATCCTTAAGTGATCTAACTCCGGCTTGTACCCGTTAAAGGCTTCATATGGAGTTTTATTTTTCAAGGCTCGTGTCGTGACCCGGTTTAAAACATAAGTAGCGTGCCTTATGCCTTCTCCCCACAAGTAGGCAGGAACATTCTTGGCCTTCATAATTGATCGAGTAGTGCCAAGAATAGTTCGATTTCTCCGTTCCACCACTCCGTTTTGTTGCGGAATGTATGGAGCTGTGAGTTGCCGCTTAATACCATTATCCTTGCAAAACTCCATGAAAGCGCGAGATGTAAATTCTCCTCATCTATCGGTTCGGAATGTCTTTATCTTCTTGCTTGATTCAGTTTCAATGAGTGCTCTGAAACTTTTGAATGTGCCAAACGCATGATCCTTCGACTTCAACATAAATGACCACATGTACCTGCTATAGTCATCGACAAGAAGAAACATATATCTATTACCGGTTAGAGTAGGAGGAGAAATAGGACCGCACAAATCACCGTGAATAAGCTCGAGTGGCTCCTTTGCTCGAAACTGGGCTGCAATGGGAAACAGTTTGTTTACTTGTTTTCCCAAAATACACGAGTCACATATCTGGTTGGGTTTTGCGATTTTGGGTAAGCCTCGAACCATCTCTTTGTTTGCCATCTCTTTTAGCGAATCGAAGCTTACGTGCCTAAGTCCTGCATGCCAAGTCCACGCTTCATCATCTAAGTTTGCATGCAAACATACCGGTACTCCAGGTTCTATGTGAAACTTGTAGAGATGGTTACTTGTCCTCGGCACCTTCATAATCACGGTTCCGTCTTTGTCATACAACCATAAAAAGTTGTTTTTCATCCATACTCCACATCCCGCTTCGGTAGCTTGACCAAGGCTAAAGATGTTGCATTGAAGGTTAGGAATGAAATAAACATCAGTAACCAACTTGTGCTCTCCATTCTTACATTTAAGTGATATAGTTCCTTTGCCCTTAATCTCTACATGGGAACCATCTCCAAATCTGACCCATCCACTAAGTCTTTCATTTATATCAACGAAAAAGTTTCGATCACCCGTCATGTGATTACTCGCCCCGTCGTCAAGATACCACGTCCAAAAATCTTTGGTGTCTTCTCGATATTTCTTGGGCTTGACTTTTTCTTCATTTAAATGAGCTTCTTCGACTGTTTTTGACCATGAACAACGTATTAGGTTCATCTTCTTTAGCTTCTGCATAATTAGCCTCGAGTTTGTCCTTTCGTTCGGGGCAAGTGGATGCGAAGTGACCGTACTTGTCACAACGAAAGCATTGAACTTCTGACCTGTCCGTTCGTTTTCTCTTGTCACGTTCGTTGGTTCGGTTTTGGGAGGGTTGTTTAGACCCGTGTGCTTGGTTGTTTCCCCGTCCCTTGCCTTGGCCGTGACCGTTATAACCACCTCGTCCCCTTCCTTTATTGTTTTCATAAGCTTTAGAAGAGTTTTCAGATTTGTGGAATAGTAACTTACCTTGATCTTTCGAAGACGAAGCTGCTCCCTTTAGCCTTTCTTCGAAAGCTTTAAGCCTCCCCACAACTTCATGAAACGACATAGTATTCAGGTCCGCAAACTGTTCTATGGAAGCAACCAAAGATATGAATCTTGGTGGTACAGCTCCAAGTATTTTACAAACCAGCTTCTTGTCTTCAAAAGCATAACCGAGTGAAGACGCCTTGGACACAAGGTGACTGATCTTCCTTGCTATATCATCAACCGATTCTCCATCTTGCATCTTGAGGGACTCGAATTCAACTTGTAAAGTTTCCAGTCTAGCCTCCCTTACTCGCTCTGCTCCCACATACCGTGTCTTCAGGGCATTCCAAATCTCTTGTGATGTCCCGAATTGAGAAACTTGGAGAACAAGTTCCTCTGGTATCGCTTGGAAAAGAAGAGCCACCGCCATGTGGTCCTTCTTTGGTTCGACTGGTGTATTTGCAGCAGGTTCAAGTGCCTCGAGTATCCCATGAACTCGGAATACAGCTTTGATTCTAATCGCCCATATATTGTAGTTTGTAGCGCTTAGAATCGGACACTGAAGTGCTGTTATGTTATTCTCCTTAACCGGTGGTACTGCTGCGTTCTGATTCACGACCTCTCCCATCTTCGATCTTCGTCTCTTAAACCAAAACTGTAGATTTTCCCGATCGATCCAGCCCTTTGGACCCAAACAATCAAGAGCCGAATCTGGCTCTGATACCAATTAAACTATCTGATAGTAAACCAGAAACAAAGAACACATATTGTATTGGATAAGCTCCCAATAATTTTACTAAGAAAATAACTCAAAACTTAGATAAAAAAAAAACTAAACCACAACCCGGTTTATATAGGCTAATATCTCTAACCTATTTTAATTAGGATCAAACTCTTATAATTATCAAAACTCTCTTTATTAATAATTATCTCTTAGTTTAAACCTTAAATTCTAAATGGATAAACATTAGCTCGTTTAAACCGATTACAACTCCTTTGAAGCTGCCGACTTGCGCTTCAAGGAATTAACTCGCCAACAAAACGAATATGTAAAATTACCAAAATACCCTTGATTTGATATTAAAATTGGACAAAATTTGTGGATTGGACGAAAATGACCAAAAAATGCTTGATTTGATATTAAAATTGGATGAAATTTGTGGATTGGACGAAAATGACCAAAAAATGCAAATGTCAAGGACAGATATGACTTCTAGGACTCGTTCTTGGGACTTGATTTAAGACTGTGTTATTAATCCTCTATTCCCTCTGTTTGGATCGATATATTTGATCAAATCTCAAAAACTAAAATGACAATTTACTCAAGTCAATACTATAATTACTTACTTGGTCATTTAAGCAAAATTTTATATAACTTCTTAACAGTGTAGACAATGAGGTGGACATTTATATATTTTTTCCCAAAAGACATCAATAATGCAAGGCATGTAGTTCTTTTTTGTTTTGTATCTCAACCATCCGTCATTCATTAATGCAAATGAATCTTATAAACAGTGAAACACATCCAAATATGAGGAAAACATAAACTTTTTTATTGGTAAATATTATTTTTGAATTTAAATAGATATATAAACTGTTTAATATAGTCTACAAACATAGAATTTGACCTAAATGTCACGAAGATGTCTTTAACGAGTGTCATGCATGATGCGACGTTCTTGTTATAATGATTAGTATTACATCCGGCGTATATTCTAAGTTAATTGGTTTTGTTTTTTCACCATAACTTTTGGCCAATATGATATCAAGATGGGTATTATATACTTAAGATATATATAAATGATCGAAGAATGTATATACTTTTTTTTGGAAGGTAAAGAATGTATATACTTGATACGTTTTCAATTTGGGCATACCTGTGACATTTGAATACTCGAATAAAATATGTAACTATGTTATAACTAACTAAATTATCTATTATCTATATCTTACGTTAGGAATAGGTCCTTAGGAACAATAGTATTTTTTTTTGTCTTTATGTCCTTTTGGATAGGCGCTTAGAATTTTTTTTGGGTGTCGTTTGGGCTTAGGAATAGTATTTTTTTTTTGTTTTGTCTTTATATTCTTACGTATCGGTATAAATTCAAATTGGCTTACGTTTCGACGTAATTTTTTTTTAAATGAGTCGGTCGAATGCAATACGTTATTATTAGACGACATAAATTCGAGTTGCGCCCCGCAACGTGGGCATACCACTAGTTATAAACATTAAATAAAAAAATAACACACTTTTCAAGTGCAAGTGACTACATACAATAGTCCAATATGGAGCCGAGTCACTCTCGTGTCATGTCGATTGCATTTTGTGGTTGTGCAGAAGTTTCACTTTCCACTAGGCTCAGATGGGTCCAACATTTTTGGACTGAAATGTTAAACCCTATTCAATTTTATATAGTCTATGGGTTTACACTAAAAAGGTTATGATGTTTAAAATTTGTAGGAATAATTTTGTACCAGGATTTATTATAATCAATGACTAAGATAAATTAAGTGTTATATAAACATGCAACTCAAGTTATTCTATACCACTTTAAACACCAAAAACCACATAAAAAATTAATAAATAACTTTTTTTGAATGACAATAACTTTACAAAAATATAGAAAAGGGTCAGCAAGAGTTGTAACACCCAAAAGACACAATGATTACAAAATTATGTCATAGGTATTAACATCACACCACCCCTCCCAATTCAAATCTTCAAATTTCGATCTAGTTTTAACCCATATAAACGAATCTTACTTAATTTTGTCCATCGTATACCCTATCATAGATGTTCAAATATTAAACTCTTTACCATTCATTGCTTTCCAAATGGGCCACAATGTCGTAAAGCACACAACCCTACATTTTAAAATTATATACACAAACTAATATAGAACATCACTATTCAGAGTCAAAACTATGAGTGCAAACGAGTCGAGCTACTTGAGTTCAACTTGAAAAAAACTCGAAACAAGCCAAGCTTAAACCAGCCTGAGCTCAAGCCTAGCCTAAAACCAAGCTCGTTTAATAAAAGAGCCCCAACCTGACCTATTCTTATCAAGCTTGATACGACATACGAACATAAACAAGCTGGCCATTTATATAGTTTTTAATTAATATATTAAATATATAATTAAAATAAAAAATAACTATTTACAAAATTATGAAAAATAACTAGATTAAATATACAACAATATATAACCATAATTAATAAATACTAAACGAGTCGAGTTTAAATCGCCTACGAATTTAAAAAACTATAACGAGCTAAGACTAAGGGGTATGGATCGGGAAGGAGATAGGGATAGCTGATGTGGAGCTTTTCCCCAAGGGGAACACCGCCCCCCCCCCTCCCCGAAATGCATTCGGTGTATTGGGACTTTCTTCGCGTTCTCCCCGTCCCAAAATCCAAGGCATATTAATATTATATATATTTTTTTTGTCTTTTTATGTTTAAAAAATTATTATAAGACAAAATTACAAAAATCAACCTTTATGTATTATCAAAACTACAATCTATACCTTTCAGTTTAAAATGCACTCAAATCAACCTTTATGTATAATTTTTGTTGCAGATTAAACCTTTAACACAAACCCAGTTGATTTTTATTTTTAAGTCAAGGGCAAATCAGTCATTTTACCCACCCTTTTATTCTTCTCCTTCCATCCCCTCTTCCTTAACCCATCTCTGCATTTTCTTCGTGTTTATAAATGTCTTATCTGTTTAAAAGACTACAAAGATTAGTTCAAACTCAATAACAACGTAATGAAAACCATTTATAGTATTGAGTGAAGTCATATAATGAGAACCATTTATATTATTTAATTTTCTTTTCCTAATTTAATACAGTAAATATTTCTTTTACAAATGTAATGATATACAACATTAACAACGTAACTATTATAAATTTTTAATTATTATTATTATTATTATCAAAACAAGGCAAACAACACATACTAATAGTAGATGAATTACATGGGTTAGTGATAAAAAGGCGTTTATTAATGGTTGTGTATATGTATTTTAGTAAGATTTTGTATACGAAGCATGTATTAATTGACGTTTTTAAGGTTGGTTCTCAGCTGTTAGAGAAATGGTGGGGATGGTCGTGGATGCTGTTTGTTTCAACTCGGTCAAAGTCTGATGTCCGATGGTAGCCAGTTGGTGGTTCGTGGCTGCTGGAATTCAGGTGGCGGTAGAGGGGTTGTTTTGCTTCGTCAGTGGCCAGAGAGGTTGAACGAAGTCGGAGCGGGTTTGATGTGCTTGTTTTCTGTATGCTGTTGTACGCAGCTGGAATCGCATGAATGGTGGCAGTGATGATCTTGGTGTTTCTAATGTGTGGGAGGAGGATAACGGGGTCGCTCTATGACAGTGAGGACGGTTCATACGATGGCTGTGGTGGAGGTGTCCTACGGTGGTCAAATTGGTGGTAAACTACAGAGGTGGATTAGAGAGGAGGAGGAAGAAGAAAATGGTGGGTAAAATGACTGATTTGCCCTTGACTTAACAACAAAAATTAACTGGGTTTGTGTTAAAGGTTTAATCTGCAACAAAAATTACACATAAAGGTTGATTTGAGTGTTTTTTAAACTGAAAGGTATATGTTGTAATTTTGGTAATACATAAAGGTTGATTTTTGTAATTTTGTCTTATTATAAAAAGGAAAGGGGAAGGCGCTGATGTGGACAAGTGGAAGGGACATACCCCATACTCTAACGCTGTGTTCCCGAGTTAACTTAAAGAGGGAAAAAAAAGAAAAGAATAGAAGGAAAGGAAGGGAAAAGAAAAGATAAGTATCATTTCCTTTCGTTTCCTTCCAAATCGGAAGGAAAACTAAACTAAAGGATTTTGCTTAATTTTCCTTTCATTTCCTTTCTTTAATGAAACTCGGGAACACACCATATTTTCTTTTCCTTTCTTTTCCTTCCTTTAATGAAACTCGGGAACACAAACAATTTTTTCCTTCCTTTCATTTCTTTTCTTTTCTCTCGTTTAGTTAACTCGGGAACGTAGCGTAAGCTCGAGCTCGAGCTCGAGCCAGTGGAGTCTTTTGCAATCAAAACATTCCTTTGTTACCGCGAGAAAACATTAAACGTTGTCGGTTGTCCAAATATCTCGCCGTCAATTCATCTTCTTCTCCATTCATACCTACCAAATTACAAAAAAATACCCAAATCATGGACGCTAAAACCCTAATTCCACACAACTACCACCTCAAAACAATCCCAATAACCCGAAAACCCAACCCGTTACATTGCACTTCACGCACTCAGTCGGGTCTTAAACCACCCAACAACACACCTCTGTTCAGAACAAACCGAGTTCTTACTCATCTTAACCCGACCCGATTGGTTTCAAATGAAGCGGGTTACAGGAATGTCCGGTTATTTGCTGCGGTTACCTCTGTTAGTAACAGCAGTGAAGATAATAATAATGAGGAAATTGGGAGTAAATTGGCGGGAATAGAGAAGGATTTGGCGGGAAACGAGAGTATTTGGGATCAATTGGTGGAGATATTGAAGTTTTCTGGACCGGCTGCAGGGCTGTGGTTATGTGGACCGTTGATGAGCTTGATTGATACTGCTGTTATTGGTCAGTCTAGCTCGGTTGAATTAGCCGCTTTAGGTACGTTAACTTGTTTCCAAAGCTCGAGCTCAACTCGTAGTTAGTTTGTAGTCTTAAGTTTAGCTCGTTTACTAAACAACTTTAAATGAGGGGTGAATATTATTAAATGTATATAAAACTAATATTACCCTAAGGCTCGATAAGGCTTCATGAGCCAAACTCGAGCTCAAGCTCAATAAATAAACGAGCTTTGTTTAAGGCTTAAGCTTGGCTCATTTCAAGCTTTTAATCGAGCTGAACTAGAGTAGTTCGCGAGCTGCTTGACTCGCTTGCATCCCTATTGGTCAACTACATAAGGCGCTGCTTAGACCGCATAACATGCACAACATGGACTTGTGTCGCATCAACAGTGGTGATGTGATCTCATCGCACATTATGCGATTATGATGCACGTGTTTTAGAATCAAGCACTCGAGTGGAACTATGGAGCTGATAAGTGTTTGTTTAAATATTTGCAGGGCCGGGTACGGTGCTTTGTGACTATATGAGTTACGGATTTATGTTTCTTTCTATTGCTACATCAAATTTGGTGGCCACTTCACTTGCTAAACAGGTTTCTTTGATATGTTTATATTTAGCTTTGATTGATGTTTTCAAAACCCTCTGTTGTTCCTTGAGCTGGTATGGAACAAACGTGCAAAACTGATGGATAGTGCCATAAGATTTTAATTGGTTTGTCTTGTATTATATGAAACTGTTTTAAGTCGAATTATTTTGTAAATTGCAGTTCCAATATCTATATAAATTAGGGTCCTGTTTTTCCCCTTTGTTACGCTGCAAATTTTCTTGAAATGGCATGTTAGTTTTTTAAAAATCCAACATTATCAGTTCAAGGTTTTAAATTTTATGAGATTCAGTTTCCATTCCAATGTGTAAGGATATATAATTTAAAATCATATATCCTTTAATTGTGAAAGTATCCCACGTGCGTTCTTGTGTTGCTTCATACTCTATTTTCCTCTCTAAATGTCTGAATGACCAATGTTAGCATCCTTCAGGATAAAACTGAGGTGCAGCATCAGATATCAATGCTGCTTTTCGTTGGAATGACATGTGGTATAATGATGCTTCTCTTTACAAGGTTCTGGGGAGAATGGGCACTGAGCGGTAATAAGTTCTCTCTCTCTCTCTCTCTCTCTCTCTCTCTCTGATATGTGCCTAGCTTTGTCTTAGAATAAGCATGCATGTATCTATGCATGTTATTTTCTATATGTTATTCATGTTGTTTTACTTATTTTCCAGTTGTTTGTTTAGTGCATTTAGGTGGGTCAAATAAGAGGATAATGGGATAATGGGTAGTTACCATATTCCACATTTCCTTCGTATTTTAGGATTCAAGTTAGTGGTTAGTTTGTTAATTTGTTCGGCTATATAACAGCCATGTATGTTCCCTTATGAAATCAAGAAATGAAGTAGTGAAAGTCTTGTTTCCATCTAATTTTCTGTCATGCTTCTATCTATTTTCTTTGGATATATTCATACTTAATAACACCATGTCATCTTCTGTAAATTTCCACTAATAAAGTTATATACTTCAATATTTTCAGCTTTTTCTGGAGCTAAGAATGCACATATGCTATCAGCATCAAACACATATGTTCAGGTTCTTTGGATTCTACAAACCCTTTTGCATAACACTTAGTCTTATAATCTTGTGTAGTTTCAGCGAATTAATCTTTTGACCTTTTGCTTAAACTTATTACTTATATCTATGGAGGCTGATGTACCGTTCTGAAGGAAGGTTGTATTGATAAAGTTGTTTAATCATGAAACTTTTCAAATCTTTCTTTATAACATCATTTGTGCTGTCCATTGGGGCTACTGCTTGTACTGTTTTTATTTTATTTTATTACATGATTGAGTTATTTGTTCATCTAATTAGTAAAATGTGTTTATTATATGTTAATAGATTCGAGGCTTGGCATGGCCTGCAATTCTTGTTGGGTGGGTTGCTCAAAGTGCAAGGTAGATACAATATGTTTAATCTGCTAATTGATGATTTAGTATACTTTATCTCAAGTTCATTTGTAAGTTAACAACCTTTAAATGGAGGCCCCTTCCGTACCAATTTAGGATAGATAATCAATGATTCTCATAAGCTCAAATGTGTATATTTCAGAAAATGATAATTTGTTGAACGACCAGTTTGAACAAAACCCAAAATAACCTGTTACCCGACCTGCTCGTTTTGCTTGGCTTAATATTTCTTTTTGAGCAGTCTGGGAATGAAGGATTCATGGGGACCTTTGAAGGCTCTGGCAGTTGCAAGTGTTATCAATGGCATTGGTGATGTCGTTCTCTGCTTATTTTTCGGTTATGGTATTGCTGGTGCAGCATGGGCAACAATGGTGTCTCAGGTATGATCTAAGAGAAGTTATTCAACATGGATCAATAAAGTTATCATATGGATCGTGTCACACTTTACATGTATTGTAGGTGGTTGCAGGAATAATGATGGTTGAAGCTCTGAAAGATAAAGGGTATAATGGTTATGCTGTTGCTATTCCATCAGCTAATGAACTGCTACAAATATTTAAGCTTGCTGCTCCAGTTTTTATAATGATGATGTCGAAGGTTTGTAACTTTGTATCAATATTTCCCCTTCCCACCACCCCTAAAAAGATATTATTGAGGTGGTAATTTTGAGTCTTTGACCCATTTCTTTATGAATGGGTTAATTTGTTTTTCGATCTTAAACGGGTCAAATAAAAAAAAGTTCAGCTAATAAGGGAACGGGTAAAATGGGCCAAACGGGTTGACAGTCCCCTAAGTGAATTTCTTATGCATACAAAAAGGTTTACATTATTATTGTATTAATATTGTTTATGTAATAATATCTAATACTTCATATCATGTATTCAAAATTAAAAAATGTATCAAAGTTGTTTTCAGGCCAACTAACCCAACCCGACATGTCAAAGCTGTTTTGAATCATTACACAATCCGCTCTAAGGAAATCCTTACTTTATATTTTCTGATGCTATAGGTGGCATTTTATTCTTTACTTGTATACTTTGCAACATCAATGGGCACACAAACAGTTGCTGCTCATCAGGTTAGTTCTATTTGCATCACTGTGGGCCTGCCTTAACTTGTTTTTTGCTACTCTTAACAAGTTTCTATTTTTATAGGTTCTTGTCCAAATATACTGTATGTTTGCTGTAGGGGGCGAGCCCTTATCGCAAACAGCACAATCATTTATGCCAGAACTTCTATACGGCGCTAAACGAAGTCTGTCAAAGGTTAATGATGCTATTACTGATGCTAATTTCTGTAGCTGTATAGCTTCTTTTTTAGCAATTTGTATCAGATTTTTACACATGCTAATGTTATGACTTATGATCTTCACCCAGGCAAGAAGGCTCTTAAAGTCACTGTTGATAATTGGTGCATCATGCGGTTTAATATTAGGTGCTGCTGGTACAATTGTTCCCTGGCTATTCCCAAAAGTTTTTTCACCTGATCCTCAGGTCATAAAGGAGGTTAGCTCTACCTTTGTTTGTCGGGCCATATGTTAAATTTACCCCCTCTTGTATTACACTCATATGAAAGAACACAATTATTTGTTTCTTGAAGTTTTACGGTTACCTTCCTTCAATGCAGATGCACAAAGTTCTACTCCCATTCTTCATTGCTTTATGTGTGGCAACAAGTACTCATAGTCTTGAAGGAACATTGTTGGTATGCTTAATTTAACTTTTAAACTAACCTCTTTTTGATGTTCTGTTTTATGTTTACTGAATATAAATTTCTGGTTGTGCCAAAATAATTATACCGTTTGAATCACGTACTAGGAATCACTTTCGTCACGTGACTCGTACGTGACCAGTCCATTCGAGAATTACATTTTTTTACACTGTTCTGTTGACTGTAGGTGCATGTGATTTAGGTTACAAAGTGAAGCAATCGTTTTTTGATGTGTGTAACGATATTCAAGAAGTAACCAAATTTGACTTTTGCAGGCTGGCCGTGATTTGAGATTTATTAGCATGTCAATGAGCACGATCTTTTGTTTCGGTGCACTTCTTCTCATGGTAAGGAAAATTCAAATTTTGTTCTCTGGTGTCGATTTTTTTTGTTTATTAAGAATCATATATATAGGGAGACGTTTAGTACAAAACCAATTTTAAGAATTACTAGAACCGCGTAACTACTTGTACTAGCTCGTCTTAAGATATGTGCAAATGCAGCAAATGTGCAATATCATGTTACATGGCATTGAAACAAAATTTCTGTTTTTTAGATAGATATGTTTATCCTCCTTCCCATTTGCTGCATATTTATATCTTTATCTTTTGCTTTCAGTTTTTTAGCAATTTAGGATACGGGTTGCCCGGCTGTTGGTGGGCGTTAGCTTTGTTCCAATGGGTAAAGTTTTAACTTCAAACTACATCTAACATCATGTGTTCATAGTTTGTTCAAATGTAAAACTAACTTTTTGATTTACTGTGATTTACAGTCTCGATTTAGTGTTGCTCTCCTACGTCTTGTGTCACCAAATGGCGTCCTTTACTCCGAGGATATGACCCGTTATGAACTTGGGGAAGTTAGCACCACGTAGCATGAACTCTGATCGGTAGTTTGAATCCCATTAACATCAAAGATGTTAAGATGATTCAAGTTTTGCTTGATTATAGCCATTTATTATGTACATACTCTATTGTATGTTATGATTATCTGCTTAAGTCAGAACATTCAAGATATTGTCATTCTTTGATACCCAGAGATCAAGTTTGTATTTCCATATTTGTGCATTTTTGTAAGTTATATAAATTATTAAGCAGCCTCGTAATTTATTTAAAGTGACAAATTTGCCCTTTTAATTTTATTGTTATTGCTACAACAATCCGCAATACTATTAGGGGATGGGGTAGTCATCACACAATCACTAAAACCATTTTATCACACGCAATCACCTTCTGTCATCTCAACTTTTCCCATTTTATCAAATCTATTGCTAAACACATGGGGTGTTCATCACACTATTACTAATGTCACTAAATTATTCCTCACCAATTTAAAAAAAAAAAAAAAAAACCAATCACAACATCACTCTCATCCCCAAACAAACCACCCACCCTTTTTCACAATCACGATGTACATCACAACCTTTTGTTACGGACTACCGTGTCCACCCTTGTATAAGGTGACAAAGTAGCCTCTTAAAGGGTTCAAAATTCATCTAAAATAGAAATAGTAAAACAAAAGATTCCACAAGTATTATATGTAAATTAATTGATAATCATTCATAAAAATAGTTTTTTTTATATAACTGGATGAAAAAGAAAGTTTCTGTAATGCTTATTAGATCGTGAAAAAAAATTAAGCAGAGAACGACATCGCCGATGCCATTGATAACATTTGCAACTGCCAGAGCTTTCAAAGGTCCCCCATGAATCCTTCATTCCCAGGCTGCTCAAAAATTGCCAATGATGTTGTAGCCTAGTGGTTACAGCGGAGGTGGGATGGTTTTCCCCTATGGGGTTCCTGCCCGAGAGTCAGTAGGAGATATGTACGATAGGCCTGAATCTAGCGTTCGCACGCCTGTAGGAGATACCGATCCTTTCCCTGTAGGGGTAGGACTCCACCAAGGATCTGCGTTGAGTCCGTTCCTTTTTACAGTGGTATTGGATGAGCTGTCTAAGTCGATCCAAGAGTCAGTGCCGTGGTGCATGCTTTTTGCAGATGATATTGTGTTAGTTGCAGAGTCCAAAGATAGTTTGAATGAAAACCTAGAGGGTTGGCGTGCAGCTTTAGAGGGCAAGGGTTTAAGGATAAGCCGTTCTAAAACTGAGTACATGTATTGTGGTTTCAGTGGTGTTAGTCAAGATGAAAATACTCAAGTTATGATTGAAGGTCAAGTTGTCCCGCAGGTAACTAAGTTCAAGTACTTAGGATCTTTTGTTCAGAGGGATGGGGAGCTTGATAGTGATGTCACTCATCGCATTCAAGCTGGTTGGTGTAGGTGGAGGGCCGCTACCGGGTTTTATGTGACAAAAGGTTCCCAACTAAATTAAAGGGGAAATTTTATAGGGTTGCAGTGAGACCTGCTATGTTATATGGGACAGATTGTTGGGCCATCAAAAAGACACAAGCTCGCAAGATGGAGGTAGCAGAAATGAAAATGCTGAGGTGGATGTGCGGGCATACTAGGATAGACCGAATAAGAAATGAGGCTATTAGGGAGAGACTAGGGGTAGCTAGTATTTCAGACAAGATAAAAGAGGGAAGATTAAGATGGTACGGGCATGTGAAGAGGAGGCAAATGACGGCCCCGGTTAGACTAGTGGAAACCCTTACGGTTGAGGGAAAGAGGTGTAGGGGAAGACCCAAATTAACTTGGGATGAGCGGATTAGGCATGATTTAGTAGAGATGCATCTCTCTGAGGACATGGTCGAGGATAGGGCTTCATGGAGGCACAGGATCAAGGTTAAGGATTAGTAGGGATGGTTTGGGTGCTTTAAGGGGCATGTTGTTTAGCAGCGTGGTTTAGGAGCTAGGTTAAGGATTATTAGGGATGGTCTGGTTGTATAGTAGCGTGGTCTAGGAGCTAAGACTCTGTCTTGCACTGGGGATGGTCCCTATGGGTGACATATATTTGAGTGCTTTATGGGGCTTTTTTTTTTCCGATTGTTTGTTTTCGAGCCGGGGGTCTCTCTGGAAGCAGCCTCTTTATCTGAAAGGATAGGGGTAAGGCTTGCCTACATCCCACCCTCCCCAGACCCTACTACTAGCTTTGCTAATTGTGGGATATACTGGGTAAGGTTGTTGTTGTTGTTGTTGTTGGTTCCTGCCCGAAAGGTACACGGTTCGAGTCCCGCCGTCCATTGAAAAAATATACCCAATAGGTTTGAAAGGGACCGGCGTGTGGGGAGAGATTCGAAATTGGGAGACATACTTGTGTCGATCTTATAGGTGTTTCCACCCTAGCAGGGTTTCAGGAAAATGGGTTTGTGGCCGGGCCGATGGTGCTGAAAGCGGAGTCAAAGAAGGTGGAAAAGCAAGCGAAAGCTTGTGAGAAATATCAGCATGCCTTCGTTCACCTAGTGTTTGACACTTCCGGCTCCTTGGTGTCGCAGGCGGTTAGGTTCCTAACAAGAGTTCAACGGGTGGTTCACAACTACTTTTCGACTCCATATGGACGGACGGCGCTTTGTTTTCAATAGATTAGAGTTTTCTATTAAGAAAGGGGTAACGACGCAGCTTGTTGTCCGCCTTCCATTTATCAATGACATATAACAAGTTAAAAAAAAATCTTGTAGTTTCACAAATTCGCAACATTATCAAATATTTAGGCTTAAAACCCACAAGATTAAGACCTAAACTAACCATTAGGCCTAATATGTTACAATATGATTAAAACCATTCCTACAAGCAGTAATTCTAACCCTACAATCAGTTCCACTCAATTTTTCAATAAAACTTGTAAAAGATTAAAACCATAAACCATAACATACGTAACTTCAGACATTCATTGTAACTTGAAACTCAAAAGTAACATAATTCCATTAAACTAACTGTAGAAATACCATTACAGCAACAGAACATCAGTAGAGCAAAAAGTCCAATTCATAAGAAAAACGCATCAAAAACTCATTTATAACATAAAGTCTTCACTGATCTTGCTTCCGACACAAGATTTAGACAGGTACTGGCATGGACATCGGCAAAGGCTCATCACCCATCACAATGGGTGGTCTATATTCCTCCACTTCCTTTGGTGGGAGTGCCACAACATCATCCTTCGGCATATGAATTACAACATTATCAGGCAATGGTGTCTTGGGTCCAAGCTTTCCGGTTGGGTCCCAGTCAAGCATGATCTTAACCTTAATACCTAGAACACCCTGTTTGGTTTACACAAAACACAGCTTCAATCAGTTCCTCCTCTATCGCATTCACTATAGCACCACAAGTGTAAGCATGAGTTTACCTGTCTAAGAAGCACGTGCCTGACAGCAGAGTCAATGTACTCTTTGACGGGTTGACCAGAGGAAACCATGTATCCGTCCTTGAACTTCATCGATTTTGCACGCTGAGCCCTAAGCTTTCCGCTAACAATAACCTGAGAGAAGTGAACAATGTTAACAATTATACAATTTGCCATAAGAAGCAACAAAGATAACCATGTATCTACACACCTCGCATCCCTTTGCTCCATTCTCCATAACGAATCTTAGAACACCATAGCAAGCCCTGAAAACAAACCAATAGAACATCAGCTGATAGCCATAAAGCGTTAACAACAACAATCTTGATGGGTAACAATTAATTTGAAAGAAAAGGAGAGTTTATAAACCTGCGAACAGCGAGGCCTCCGAGAAGCTTGTAACGCAGAGACTCAGCTTGAGCAATGGCACAGAGACCTCTGTTGTTAACCCTTTCGGCATAGAGTTCCACACTGTTTTCAGGGAACTTAAATCGCTTCTGAACAAGTGATGTCAATTCCCTTATTCTCCTTCCCTTCTCACCTGCATTAAAGACATTCAGTAACACGTTAAACACGTTTTTAGCACTCATTAAGAAATATATATCAAAGCTCTAAATATTTGTCGAATCCCAAATCATCTTAATGTCTAATTATGACTTACCAAGAACATTTTGGGTACGGGTGGCCCTGATGATGATCTCGGTACGCATAGGCGTAACCCGAACTTCAACACCAGAGTAACCATCCTCAGCAAGTTCCCTGGTGAGGACCTCATTCAGCTCGGCAAAGAACACACCATCAGCTACAAACTAAAACATATAAACAAATTTACAATACAATCTATCCAAAAACCAAACACAATACCCACTTGCAATAACGATTGACGGAACTAACCTTTCGCTTCTTGCTCAATTGAGACGCCATTTTCGTTAGCCGCGTTTAAAAGATAAAGATCCTTGATCCTATAAATTTATACCAAAAGACACCTTACAATAAATAATCCATAAAAACAAGATTTATATTAAAAAAACTGTAAGCAAATTAATTTGATATTTGTCACTTAATTTTACTGATCCTAAAAAAATCATACCAAAAAAGACCTTGTAAATAAAGTCCCATAAAAAAATATATAAAAAAACTAAAAGAAAAGTTAACTTGATATCTATCACTTAAACTTCAAGAATGGTAAATTAGTGGAAATAAAAAAGCCACATATAAAATGATCTTCTATTTAATAAAACATGTTGACTGAGGGATTTTATCAAACAACTGGTGTGCATACAAAAGGGTAACGTTATCTATAACAGGCAGATATATTATCAACGTTTAGAACTAGATCAAAGGATAAAGTGATAATATAACATACAAACATATCAGATTCAATACCACTACTAATATAAATCGATAGAAATAACAAATATGAGTAATTAATAATAGTTAAGCAGCAGAGAAGATTGAAAGAAGAAAATGTAATCTGTACCTACTCAAAGAGAAGCTGATTGATGATGAAGGAAGAAACGGCGGTAGAGAGAAAAAGATATAAAGAACACACGTAGGGTTTAATACTGTGTTTAGGGCAGTGGGCCTCTGGCCCGAATTTAAGAGGGCTGGTCCAATACTGTTTTGAGCCCATTATAACTTAAAATCTCAAATACAAATACAAACTAGACAATAATAAATAACTTAAAATCTCAAACAAAATGGTAAATTAAACAAGTTTTTAACATCAGCCACGATTACGTTGCCACCTCTTTTTTCTTCGATCCTCAGCTCCTTAATTTTTCTTAATCTTTGCATCCGGGAGTTTCATAATAACCTCCACCTCAATTATGTTCGCCACTTTCATTTTTTTGTGCTTCGCCATCCATTTATCATTTTCTTCCTTTATAAGAGTAGAGAAATTAGTTTTAGCAGTGGCGAAGCTTGGTTTTGAAATTGGCAGGGGCCAAACTCAATTTTTTTTATCGGTAGTGGAAAATTGGTGGGGGCTGGACTTAACCCGGACTCAATTTACCTATGAAAATCGTAAATTTCCACTCCTGCGCCAAAAAACAGGGGGGCTAGGGCCATCCTGGCCCCAAGTATCCTTCGCCACTGAGTTTTAGTTTGATGGGTACTACGTATCATACCTAGGTTTGAAGTTGCCTCGCAACCAACTGAAGACTAAGGGGGTGTTTGGGATTGATTATTCAAAACAGATTATGCGTTTTGAAAAAGTAGGGGTGGAGCTGCTTATAGATTATTGCGTTTTGGTAGCCTAAAAAACTGATTATCTGCGTTTTCAAAACGCAATCCCAAACACTAAAAACTGATTATCTACGTTTTCAAAACGCAATAATCTAAAAATCATATTCAAAACGCAATCCCAAACACCCCTTAAATACTAGAGGAAACCATTCGAGAACGTGAATTTTTCTTTCTTTCTTTCTTTCTTATTTTATTTTTTTTGCAAGTGGATAGCGTTTTTTATCGTTGCGATTCAACCAAACCCGACCAACCTAGTTTTACTAGTTTAGGGGAGTTTTAAGGTTGAACAAAACCCGACCAAAAACACCGCCAAACGGTAAGATAATACCCCCAAACGGTAAGATAACGGTTGTATAGCTGTTAGGAGCATCCCTAACGGTAAAAACTAGTAAAGTGTTTTTTTTTCAAACATTCGTTTCTTGACTAGGGTTCAACGGGTTGTCCACAACAATTCTCCAG
This sequence comes from Ambrosia x helenae, assembly GCA_030844895.1. Taxonomy (NCBI): domain Eukaryota; kingdom Viridiplantae; phylum Streptophyta; class Magnoliopsida; order Asterales; family Asteraceae; genus Ambrosia; species Ambrosia x helenae. The sequence goes on along the minus strand of JAUTDX010002681.1, from coordinate 12,633 downwards.
GGGGGCAAGGGTTTGTATTTAGCAGATTAGGGTTTGCGATTCAGAAAGGGGTGGCGGCGCAGCTTGTTGTCCGTCTACCCTCTATTTTGATTTAACTTGACAATTTTAAGAAATGGAATGACAGAGGATTTAGATTAAAAAAAAACATTGTTTGTTTCTTTCAAACCACTCTTCTAAAAAAACAAACATGGTCCCAAATCAATGGGTCAGGTAGGATCCATACCGGTTTGGCCAACCCGTTACTTTTCCAACATCGATCCTGTGCGGCTTACCGGGCCTAAGTCCGGTTTATTTGCATATCACTAGGCTCTAGTCCGAGGAAGGAATCTCACCCTCAAATGCTCAAACCAGGCTAAAGTTCAGACTTCAGACCAAAACAAACCCAAATAAATCAAATCCATCTGTTTCACCAATATAGCCCATCTTTTTAATTAGCCCAACTTTTGGCTCACCATTTTTACTTCTTTGTGTCTTTTTTTATTTGAGCTATTCGAATTTAAACACTTGAAAAGTGAATTTTAATCCAAACAAGATTCGAAAAAAGCGATCTGATAAGCTGATTCGAATTCAGGTCTACTTGAAAGACTGAATTAGCACAAAAGATGATATTAAAATCTATAAAATGTGTGTAGAATTCAAATTATGGTCGATTGTGTTACAATATTACCAAATCCAAATTTGGTTCGAATTAGAACACAACTAAAAGAACACGGTTTCAATTACGGTTAGGTTTTGAATTTTATGGTTTTCCAACTCTATTTTGAATTAACGGGATTTGGATTACAATCAAATCATTGATTCTTCTTAGAATAATTGAGTTGAGCCACTCCACTCCATCCAATAATTAAACTTGTGATGTTTACATTTTTTATTGTCGTTACACTGAAAACTAGAAACCCAAGATACCATCTCCCTCTTGTGTATCATTCAATCATATATCATCACAGTAGTCTTGTCATAAATTAACATGGATGTTTTGATCAATCAGTTTTTGAACTTGAGCTTTATTTAAAGCATAAATTATATCATTTTCTCTCTTTTTTTCCTCCAAACCTATAAAATATAAAAGCAACTCAAACTATAATATATTTGCATGTGATAAGTACACAAATCACAATAAACACATATAGAGATCAGAGTGCAGTGTCAAGTACCACAAATGATAGAGTTGAATTACTCATATAAAAGAATACATGCAACCTACCTTTATTATTCATGTAATGAGCTCTTGATATATTAGTGAACATATATTTACAAATAGAATAGCTGACAATCATTTCGTTAACTGGCCTAAAAACTTAATCGACGTTGAATAATGTGCTAATAGCAATATTTATGGATCCACACAACACACAAGAATAGTTGTTTCAGAAAGAGGAGTTATTGTGTTCATCATCTATGTGTGTTAAGGAGGAGATTAAAGCCAACGCGTTTTTATGGATTAAATATATATAGAGTTCGGATTCCTACGTTGGAATGGTCTTAGAGATTATGCTTTTCAAACCGCCCCTCTTGTAATAGTATGGTTATATGTCCTGGTGTTCTCAGTTTGCTTGGGCTGCTGGTGTCTTTCTAGAGCCATTTTCTAAGTTTTAATAAAATAATTTCACTTATGTTAAAAAGGTATATGATGACATGATCATTCTAATAGGGCGGCTTATACTTTCATATGTTAGAATAAACTAGTGGGTTTACCCGCGCGTTGCCGCGGGATTTAAATAAACCCTAACAATAAAATACGTTAAAGCATAAATTACCAGTTTAAGGATATTGTTAAAGATGGTGCCCCTAACAATTTGTTAAACCATTCTCTTAAATGCATAAAGTAGCAAAAGCTTACCAGTCCATAACCGGTAGCTTCTGTACGCAAGCTAGAACCAAATTAGTTAAGCCCGGGGCCTGCATCCTTGCATGAAATATTACAAATTATACATAAAACACAAACAAATCCGAAATTCATTTGAAAAGAATCAAAGATTGTGGAAGCTAAAAAAAGAAATACAAGCACCACCCAATTGAAGCAAATTAAAAGGTATGGCATTCTTGACCCATTAATGGTTAAAAGGCCATTCCAAGTTGTATTTTGCCTCTAAAGTTTATTGGAAATCGGTCGAAGCATGTGAGGACTCAAACATATATGTATGGAAGTGTAATAATTAAAAAGAAGACCAAGAAAAGACAGTTACCATTGAAATGGGTAGAATGGAAATGGTTGGAATTTGTAAGGTGGTTCTTTTTCACACATTTACTTCTCTCTTGGTTCAGAGTTGTTTCTGTGTGGCATTCTTGACCCATTAATGGTTAAAATAGTCATTCCGGGTTATATTTTGCCTCTAAAAGTTTATTGGAAATGGATCGAAGGTCACGTATTATGTGTAAAAAAGTAAAAAAAAAAAAAACTCTTAAATCATTTTATGTTGCACCAAAGGTTTGCAAAGGGGTTCCGAGGAAGGTATCGATTCACGGATGGAGAGCAATTCAGGACCGACTGCCGACTCTTGTGGGGCTGAAGAAGAGAAATATCATACATGGGTCGACGGCGTGTAAATTATGTGGAGAAGGAGAGGAGAATGCGGACCACTTGTTCACGTCTTGTGTTGTGGCGTCCATTGTCTGGAACAAAATAAGCTCTTGGCTTGGAGTACATCCGATTTACGCCTTTTGTGTTAAAGACTTACTGGAGCTGCACAATATAATTAATACTTCAAAAGAAAAACGAGCATTGATTCGAATCATAATTCTAGCGGCGTGTTGGGTGATTTGGAGAGCAAGAAACGATCTTATCTTCAATGGCAAAAGGGTGTACGCTTCATGTATTTTTGGCGAAGTTCAAGCTCTAGCTTTTACATGGGTGAAATATAAGTGTCGACAATCGGGATGGACATGGGAGTCTTGGCGAGCATTCAATGTCCCAGTAACGTAACTTAGATAGGTTTTGTGTCGATTGGGTCGGTGATGTATTGGGGTTGTATTGGGCGTTTTTATGTAGATTGTATCTAGCGTCTCGCTTTGAACAATCTTGTACATATTTTTGGTGATGAATGAAAGTTGAGTAGTTTGCCGATCAAAAAAAATGTTGCACCAAAGGTTTGCAAGTCCAGTCAACCTGATAAGACCATTTAGCCTGTTCAAACAATTACCCACCAACCCAACCAATTTTGTCACCTCTATAAACAAGTTACTTAGCATTAGGTGAGTATACCAAGCAAGGAGGCTCTATATTAGCCATATAGAAAACCAATTTCATGAGTGCAAACACCCATCTCTTCATAAAGAAATCCTAATATTATCATGAAAAAGATTATGCATTTTATGTTAATGAATGGTTTAATCCAAAAGTAACAAATCTGATTTAAATACCTTATGAGAACTAATGTAATGATGCAACCCTTCCATGTATCTCTGGCAGAAATGCATAACCTATATGGCTCATCCATAATCTATAGCTCACCATATTAGCTAAGGACACACCACAAAAGATTATAAAAAATCCAAACTTAAATCTGAAGAAAATAAAGAACAACAAAATAGAATAGATAATTACATTATAATATAAAGACTCAATAAACAATCATGGTCGAAGAAGAGTAATCATTTATATCCATGTATTCCTAATCACTCCATTTAAAAATATTGAAATTTCATATGGAAAAGCACCACCATCCAAAGCATTTGGAATGGATAGAAGAATCCAATTTATCAGCAATAAATTGATTACATCATCCAAGCAACCAACCGTTAGAACATCCTAGTGTAAATATAATCGCCTGAAAGAACCCCAAACATGAATTCTTATGCAATTAGATTTAGCCAAAAGGGAAAACCTCAAATGATAAAACCATAGATTTCAAATTCAGCCATATCATGATTCCGAAAACACACACAAAATATGGAATCTGGAAAATAAATGAGAATCAAATGAAGTAAAAGAGATGCAATTATGGAATGATAAATCAGATATTACCTTCCTTTGAAGATGGTTGATTGGAACAACGCTCGCCTTGTGTGCCTCTGTTTATCGTTGGGGGGGGGGGGGGATAACGTAGATATGCATATCTGCAACAACAATTTGAAGTAAGAGTTCCTGTATGGTAAAACACATTTACAAACCCAATGCAAAAATGAATTACAAAAATGCAAACCTTAACTTAATTGAAAGAAATTGGGATTAACACGGCTGATTGATTGAGAATTACCGAGTAGAAAGGATTGGGGACTGGATATGAAGCGACAGATTCAATTATCGTTTCCATTTGGTCTCACAATTCATTTCTTCATCAGATTTATTGAACCACCCAACATAACGAATGAATTAATTCTCATTCATATTCAATTTGGTCCATTACGTGCTCCCATCATTCAATTGTTGTTTTAGTTGATCCGAACTGACGATTTGATGCTTCATTTTGCCCCCGTTGAACCAAACTTGATGCACAGCTAGGGTGTAGTTATAATGTGTTAATTATAATATATTTATTATTTACAATAATAATAAAACCATGAGGAAGATGAAAGGGCAAGATGATATGAGAGAAATTCCTAAAATGTCTTAAAACTTTGATGAATGTCCAACTTTAGTCCCTCTAAAATGGCTTTAATTGTTTGTATATTATGCTTCAAAATTGGTAAACATGACAAATTTATCATCTTGTACACCTTTGATACATAATAAAGTTAATGAAATTTATGAAGGGCGGTTACTTGTGGAGAGGGATAAAGAGTGTGTATTACACATATATACAATGCACATTATATCTTGTACACAAGGGACATAAATGAAAGAAAATGACCAAATATTACACATTTGTAAAGAGCCCTTCCAATAGTTTATAAAAGAAATGTTTGGTTATTTTTTAAACATAATTAATAGCTTTAATTTACACTTTCATATTTACCCCTAGATTATTAAAAAACTTACAAAAGAAACTTTCTATATTGATGATCACTTTAATATTGAAGTTGAAAGACAACTTTGCTCCTTAAATATTTACCCCTAGATTATTAGAAAACTTACAAAGCAAACCTACTATATTGATGATCACTTTAATATTGAAGTTGAAAGACAACTTTGCCCCTAAAATAGCCTCATTTACTATTGTACCATAAGCATAAAAACTTGTATTTTCTTAACTTTTGCGGTCATCCCTCCCTCATGCTTTATATATAGTAAGTATAGATGCTTTATAAACATAATTAATAGCTTTAATTTACACTTTCATATTTACCCCTAGATTATTAAAAAACTTACAAAAGAAACTTTCTATATTGATGATCACTTTAATATTGAAGTTGAAAGGCAACTTTGCTCCTTAAATATTTACCCCTAGATTATTAGAAAACTTACAAAACAAACCTTCTATATTGATGATCACTTTAATATTGAAGTTGAAAGACAACTTTGCCCCTAAAATAGCTTCATTTACTATTGTACCATAAGCATAAAAACTTGTATTTTCTTAACTTTTGCGGTCATCCCTCCCTCATGCTTTATATATAGTATAGATATACATTATGTTTATTATATTTATTATATGGCCATCATTATCATTTATATTATGATGATCAATTATTTATATTATCCTAAGCCCAATAACAGATATGTCTTTGATGGGCGGACTACCATTAGATGGGCCTTATTAGGGTGTCCCCTGGGTTTGTATAAATAGAGAGGTTATTATGAGATTAGGGTTGACTCACAATCATAACAACATAACACCATTAGCCATCCCCTATCTCTCACTCTCTCAATGTGTTCATAACTTAAGAACACATAAACCATCAGAACTGCATACCCTAAAGGGAACCCGATCAAGATGATGGTGTCTTCCATTACCGAGGTTCCTGAACGGTTAATCATATCAGGTACACATGATTAATTCTTATGTTTATACCTCATGTTCTTATTAATATAATCAACATCATAATTTCCCAATTACATATATACAGTCATATATGCATTTTGGTTAGTTAAAACTTATGTTATGTTATACATCAAAAGTCTATAATTTAAGACATGTAGTATTTAATATAAGGTATAATGCGATAATATAATACAAATCTACAATACATGAAGATAAAAATAAAACATGAGACATCACATCTCAACTACATCCAGATAAATATAAAACATAGGGGATCATATAATCTAAACACCGGACGGCGTTACCATTACATCTAGATATATATATTTTTTTAATCCGAAACATATATATATATATAGGGCATGGATCAAATGAGAACTGTACCGAGTTAAGAGAACTCAAGAACTCTTGTGGACCATTGATCTTGATCATCTAATGGCTAAGATTAAAAGTTAGGGTTTTTTGTCTTGACTTGATTAATAAGTAATTTTTTATTATGTTAAAGTACACTTGGGGGCATTTTAGTAAAAAACCTATGAGAGAGAAAGATATAAATATAATATTATGTTATTAAACTTTATTATTTTATTAAAAATAATCATATTTATTAAACTTTATTTTAAAACTTAATTTTATTTTTTTTTAAACTTAATTTTATTTTTTTAATTAATTTAATTTTTTAAAACAAAAAATCAGATTGAATGTTCTGTAAATATCACTCGCGTTTTTTACACTGGTGTAATTTTTTACACCAGTGTAAATCTCCCATATACAACTTTTAAAACATATAATGAATATGATTTACACTAGTGTAATCTGCCATACACAAACTTCTACAAAAATACACTATTGTAAAAAAACAAACTAGATAATGGGGTGCTTTACATTCACATTTCTTACATCAAAAAACGACTACATATTCAAAACACTGGTGAAAAACCCCAAAAATGTTTACACTAGTGTTTGTTTTACACCGGCGTTTTGTTACATCAAACGGCTATACATTCAAAACACTGGTGAAAAAACCAAAATGTTTACACTAGTGTTTGTTTTACACCGGCGTTTTGTTACATCAAAAACGACTATACATTCAAACACTTGTGAAAAAACCAAAAATGTTTACACTAGTGTTTGTTTTTACACGGCGTTTTGTTACATCAAAAAACGTCTACACAAAATCATATTTACGCTTGTGTAAAAAACTGATGTTTACACCATCGTTTTCTTACAAAAAAAAGATATTACACCATTCATCGTCGTCTCCCACAAAAACATCGGGTCCTTAAAAACGCAAAACATCATCTTCTTCGAAGCATCGTCTCCTGACAAAAAAAAAACGCCAAAAAACTTTCAACATAAAAAAACTATCTTTTCACCCTAAAATCATTAATAATAATAATAATAATAATAATAATAATAATAACAGAATAATAAAAATAATAATAACAGAAAATATAAAAATAAAAAAATACTAATAATAACAGAAAATAATAATAATAATAATAATAATAATAAAAACAGAAAAAAAAAATAATAATAATAAATGTAATAATAATAATAATAGAAAATAATAATAATAATAATAATAACAGAAACAAACAAAAAAAAATAACAAAAAAATAATAGCAGATTTAATAATAATAATAATAATAATAATAACAAAAATAATAATAATAATAACAGTTTTAATAATAATAATAATAATAATAATAATAATAATAATAATAATAATAATAATAATAATAATAATAATAATAGCAGTAATAATAATAATAGAAAAAAAAAATACCTCCGTCGTCGCCACCGTCGTCTCCTCCGTCGTCGCCACCGTCGTCTCCTCCGTCGTCTCCACCGTCGTCTCCACCGTCTCCTCCGTCGTCTCCACCGTCGTCCTCCCCTCCCTCTGCAACCCCCTCACCGTCGTCCTCCCTTCCCTCTGCAACCCCCTCCCCGTCAGATCCACCCCCCACCATCATCAAAAACCCCATCCCTCGTCAGATCCACCCCCCCCCCTCCTGAACCACCACCATTCGGACCACCAAAAAAAGACCACCATTCGAACCACCCCCAGAAAACCTCATCAGATCCATCACCATTGTTTCCCCCTTCTTTTTTTTAGATAGAGAGAGATAGAGAGAGAGAACTCGAGAGAGAGAGAAGTGTGTGTAAGTGAGAGAGAAATCTGATTTTTTTTTTATATTATGATTATTATTATTATTATTAATTTAAAAGAGGTTAGTTGGGGGTGGGGGTGGGGTGGGGGTGGGGTGGGGTGGGTGTTGTTATTACTAAAATACCCTCAAGTGGGTGTAGGTAAAAGACTTTGATGCCCTTGATTAAACAAATACAAGATATTATAAAGCAGCTGATGTGTCTCTTTATGATTGGTTCGGAGGGGTTCTCAAGTTCTCTCAACTTAGTGGGGTTCTCAAATGATCTCATTCCTATATATATATATATATATATATATATAGTAGGGATCATACGAGAACCAATTTTAGGGAGAGAATCAGAGAACCAAGGTGAACACAAACAAAAAAAAACCTAAAAACCCCATCTCCACCCCCTAAAAACCTAAAGCCACCCACCTCACTCTCTAAAAACCTAAACCCCCCATCCCCCACACCCCCCCAACCCCCCCCCCCCCCCCCCAATTATGAAATGCACATGTGCAACTAACCCCATACCCTTCAAAAACCAAAACGCTCCATCCCATCCCCCCAAAAAGATACCCCCTCTTCCATCATACCCAAAAACTAAACCCTAAAGCTAAACCATTAAAAAACTTAACTATAATAGTGAAATGCACATGTGCATGTAATACAATTATCTTATTTTATAGTTTTATATAGAGGTTTTTTTAAATTTATTCACCAACAACCTCAAAAAACCTAACCCCCTTCCAATCATACCTAAAAAACTAAACCCTAAAGCTAAACCCATGAAAAAAAAACCTAACTATAATAGTGAAATGCACTTTGCGTTTATTTAATTATCATTGAATAAATTATTTTCCACCTTATATATCATATCACGTCCATTTAATGATCATTTCATTATGGTAATTCATAATTTATTCAAAAGTGTGCTCTAATAGTGAAATGCACATGTGCATACGGTATATGTATGTATATATATAACAGCAAAATGCACATGTGCATAAACCTGACGTAAATATGACGTTTAAAAAACCATTTTTTTGTTTTTTTTTATTTTTTTTATTTTTTTTCAGAAAGATTAACACTAAAAAAACATTTTGGTGTTTTTACTTTTTTTATTTTTTTAGGTTATATAATTTTTTTATTATTTTTTTTATTTTTTGGTGGAGGGGTTTTTGTGTTCACACTTGGTTTTTTGGTTCTCTCCCTAAATGGTGGTTCTCAAATGATCCAAATCCTATATATCAATTTATTAAAACCACATATTAAATGAACAAAAATGTTAATAAAATCATGCAATGTTTGGTTGTTCAACAACCAACCTAAGAAATTTTTTTTTTTTGATCATAAATTAGTCACTTCATTAAAACAAAATACGAAAGTTACATCATAATAGCAGGTAGACGGGCAACAAGCTGCGCCGCCACCCTTTTTGAAATCAAAAAGGATGTATAAAGTAAGGTTGGTTGAAATTAGGTGATTGTTTCACTATAACGGAAAAAGGATAATTTTTACAAATCGAAAAAAAAAATACCGTATATTGAAATTAGGTAATGATTTCACTCATACCAAATTCCCAATCTTTAATCGACTAAAATTAAACAAAACTTTACATGAAATATGTTTGATGACATGTTTTTTTAATTGATTTTTCGTAACGTACGTATATAGGAAGAATTCAAGATTGTTATCTAGTTATGTTTAATTTTATTTAAAAAATTATTCGATGTTGTTCATATGTATGTAAATTTTGACACAAACTTTGCTTGAATTAGAATTGTTTATGTTAAAAAGTAAGCCACATTTATACTTTTTAAATCTATAGCTCAAAGTAGAGATTCAAGAGCTTGTTAAAAGTTAAAACATTATATGAGGGCACAAGCACTCTCACGTTTAAGTTGCAAAGTTGGTCCTTAATAAGAAAGGGGGATGAAGCTTACACGGAGGCTTACGTATTTTTTTTTTACTTATCAAGGGATAGGGTACCCAATCCTGCGGAGAGGTTACGATCCTATCCCAAGAAAGTCTGCGGAAGCATAACTTCACAGCTAAAGAGCCAACTTCGCGGGAACCCTCCGCGGAGAGGATGCTTCCGCAGACTATAACACGTCAGACACTCCTTCACATGGATGACGTCACCAACATAAATACCCACCAGCGCGTGGTATGGTACGCACGAATATTCCATCAGGCTTTATGATACGAGGATGTACGGAATGAAGAATGAAGAGGATCAGATCAGACCCTGGGCGCAGTCTGCGACAATCGCATATCAACATGTGTCAGAGGTGGTCCAAACCCTTGACACAAGGACAACAACGTGACAGCTTCCACGCCGGCTGCACTGTACATATCAGATTACTGTGCATGCATGTCCACCTGCCACAGACGTCACTTCAGACGCCACTTGCAGGCCAAACAGTAACGATGTTAGCAGAAGCGCCAGCTGTATCCAACCACAGTTCGTCGCTTGGAGATTTTATAAGATATTATCCACACTCTCTCACATCAACATTAATGGCACTGATTCCCGCCATTTTTATAGGTGAAGAATACTTGGGCTTTGACCAAGGCCCAAATTGAGCACAAGACTTTATTGGCCATCTCCCATGGCCCATTAACTTCTCCTATAAATAGAAGACTTCCTCTTCCATGCAAAGCATCCGAAAATACATACACAAAAGCTAGAATAGAGCTATTTGTATTATACTCGTTGTAATCCTTTCATTAATATCATTTAGCTTTACAGTGGACGTAGGCTACTACAAGCCGAACCACTTATATGCTCTTGTTCTCACTTACAACACAACACACCACACTTACGTCACTTATTATATCTTTTGGGTTACGTTCTAACTATAGTGGTGAGCGAAGTATCAGTCTTGAGTTAACACGAGTATCTAATCCACGTTGGTTTACTGTTAACCGGTGTTATACTCGTTGTTTCTTCAACTTATTTAGACTAGGGGGAGTGGAGGGGGAAAAGAGGGGCATGAAGCGCCATGTGACACATGTAGTGTCCATGTTTGAGAGGTGAAATTTGTGAGAATTGAAAGGGGGATGAAAGAAATAATTTTATTATTAATGTTTGTGTGTTAAATTAAAAAAATTAAAGAGGGTCAATCAACACTTCAATTCCATCCCCGCCCCCATGGGCTTACGCCCTCTTCACCTTTGGTAGGGGGTGGTGTAGATGGGGGTGAAAGGGCTTCCACGGCCAATTCCCCCCCCCCCCCCCCCCACCCCCCCCCCCCCCCCCCCCCCCCCCCCCCCCCCCCCCGCGCACTTTTATTACAAAGGAAGATTTTGTACAAATGGTTCTTATCTAATTATAAATAATCATTAACATGAGAAATGAGGAGGATATTTTTTTTTGAATTTTTTTCCATATTATTAAACATGTATTTTAGTACTGAAATCTAAAAAAAATAGTGTAGAGTAATTACTGTTGTAGCTAAAAACATTTTTTTTATTTTTTTTATATTATTCATCTAGAAACATGTTTAAGCAGATAAATTTTTTTTTTAAAAAAGATCCCTCTCTTTATTTCTCATGTTTAATAGGCACAATGTTAAACTCATTTGTATTTAATATTTACTCCTTTATTTACAATTGACATTATTGAGTTTGTTATTTATAAACTTTAGTTAATTAATTAAAGTAACTTTAAGTTTCCACTTTCATGTTTTTTTTTTTTAAATTATTTTTATGTATATCTTTCCCCAAGCATAATAAATGGTTCCTTTTAAAAGTGTGGATCAGTAGTAAACCTCTTATTATAAAGTCACTTGTCAAGGATTGAATCCCTCCCACATGTTTGTCCCTTTCAACCATTCAGTACTACCGTAATCACCACCATGGTTTTGTCGATCACTACCGCGATGGGGGTGGTTTTTCACGGTCATCACACACAGAGTTGGCTCTTATGGTGGTATAGGAGGCAACACGGTTAAGGTACGTATTTTCGTGTAAATGAAAACAATGTACACATGAATAAACGGTAAATTTACACATGTGTAAAAACAATTTATTTTCGTATACATTTAGATTTTTATGCGTAATTGTATTTTAATAATAATGATAATTAAAAAGAAATTTTGAATTTGAAGAGTTTTTTATGGCGTTCTTCCGGTTCACATTAAATATATGTGTTCTTAAATTAACCTTCTCATATTTAAACCTGTAACTTACTAACCCATAGCACATATATATTAACCTATAAATTTGATCGTCATTGATAAATTTTAATTTAAATTATTTAAATTCGTTAAGGCCTTAAACGTTATTTAATTCGTTCGAGGCGCCATTGAACACACACATCACGGCGTCCACATGGTGGCAAGCCCAACATCTTTGAAAGGGTGTGTGTTCTACTGAAAGAAAAAAAACCCCGACCTGGATTGGATAAAAATAAACTCGACACTAAGGTAGCGTTTGGTATGATGGAATGGAATGGGGAATGGAATAGACCATTACGAGGTAGTGAAAAATAGTGTGTTTGGTTGGTTAAAGAAATTAAATCACTCATTTCACAAGACATTCCATTCTCTCAAAACCATTTCCATCCACCCCCATGTTTTTCTTAATTTCATCCCTCATTCACCCTTTACTAA
>JAUTDX010002680.1:0-71169 GCA_030844895.1 Ambrosia x helenae | reverse complement strand
AAACAATTAAGTTCAAAGTAAGCCACCATGTCCTACCAAAAACTTACCCATAACTGCATAAGAAAGTTCTTCTTCCACAGCCAATCCTGGGAACAAAGTAGAGCTGAATACAGCTTTCAGTACAGATGGTTAAAGACAAGTTTGTCATTTTCCTATATAAACAACACAGAACCTTAAACAACAACATTACATTATAAAAACAAGACCTAAGTATATTATACCCTAACCCAATCTGTCAATTACTGCTTACCAAAAAACCTGGGACTCAACCAAAGTCGGTACAGAACAACCGTTTTCTTCACAAAGCGGACAAAAAATTGTACCTCTTGGAGATCTCCACACACACGTCATGCATTTCGTGGCACGAAAGGTGTTGAATCGAGTTGCAAACCCACGTGTTGACTTTTTTACAAATATTTAAATAACAGAACTCGCTAAAGATAGTTCGTGAAGCTCACTTAGCATCCATTCCTCACCGGCTTGACCGCCAAGTACAATAGCACGTGTACCGCAAACAACACATGTACTATGACCCCAAGCGAACCGTGGGGGGCGCCCAGGTACGTTTAATATTCGCCAAGTAGGTTTCTCCTCCGTCGGGTCAAGAATATAGAGCTGCGAGGCTGAGTGAAGACCTGCAACAGACCCACCAAAGACTAGTATTCTGCGCCAGGGAGGCTCACACCACATGGTCAAGCGGGGAGGCGGACCTATGCCACCTGGGTTCCCAGCACCGGGCATCCCACTTCCTGTCACAGATCTCCAGCACGGTTCGTCCTCACTTAAGTCCATAGTGAAAACGTCACTAGACCGGAATCTCAGCGGCCCACTTTTAGCAAGACCACCAAACATTAAAATTTTTCGGACCACCGTACACTGATAAAGTGTGTCCAAGAAGAGAAGGTGGGGTCCAAGTAGCTGGTATCTCTCTCCAAATCGGTTTCTCCATTGACAAATCAAGTAAGAAAGTGTCACTTAAAAGTACACCCGAGTCCGCACAACCACCTGAGACAATTAATTTTGTCCCGTCAAGGGTACAGGAGCTGTGCCATGACCGTGGAAAGGGAGGTGCTAAACTAGAAATTTCACGCCATGTAGGATGCTTTGCATCTAAATCCAACAGAAAGACATCATTAAGCAACCCTTGGGTCCCACAGCCACCAAACACTACCAAATTAGAACCATTCACACATGACAGTGTATGACCCCAACGGCCAGGTGGCGTGAGCCGACTTTCACATGCTGCCACTCGGGTTTGCTAGAATTTAAATCCAGTACAAAAGTATCATTCATGGGTTGCATATTGACACCCTCACCACCAAACAAAACCACGCGGTTCCCAACAGCACATGCACTGAAATTGCACCGTGATGGCTCCACCGCACCACCGACTGTAACCTTCCGCCAAGCAGCAGCTTCAAGCGTAGTAAGCTCCCGAGCTAACCGACCCCAGCCTAACCGTTTAGCACCCGGAACCGTCTCTAAACACGAGTGGTTTCACTACCCCACGCATTCTGACAAACCATCCTCCATATGTCCTCGTTTTTTCACCACCTCATAGAACGCCTGCAAAACCGAACCTACAGATGCAATATCTCGTGGGGTCAATCGTGAAAGAATCTTCAAACAAATCACTTCATCACTTAATTGTAGTATCCTGCAGAGTCCACGGGAAGAATTGCGAGTCCCATTGGAGTTAACCGGAAAGAGAGAAGACTGGACCGAAAAGGGTCAGATGACTTCAAGGTTCCTTTGGTTGTTGTCGAGCCAGGGAGAGGGCCCAGATCAAGATCGACTTCTGTAAAGAACTGGATACCGATAATATGGGTTATTACTTCATCATCACCATATATAGGGGTCATACGCAGTCTGTTCATCAATGGAGTACCATCTTTTGTAAAATTTAGTAATTCTCCTTTAAATTCAATCCCATCTTCAAGACATCTCCTAATTTCTGAGACTACTGTGGAGTCCACAAGGGGATGCCTTCTTTTGCATATGGACCATCTGCATTGCAAAAAAACCAGGCTGAAAATAATACAAATACACAAATAGAACGAAAGAGGACAGGTGTAGTCACTTGTAGACAATGCAATAATGATGTAACGTTTAAAATGACGCAACATGTAAGTAGAAAGACTAGAGGTGGCAAGATGGGCAGGTAGGGTAACAGATTGAGCAAGTCAGTTTTAGTACAGGTCGAAACAGGCCGCCTGGGTTGGGTATACCCAGAACACCTTTATACAAGTAACCCTTAAAGACAGACGTATAGCTAGCTGCAACCTGTTTGATCCGATTCTACGCATTTGCACATTCTCTTTTTAGTTAAAACTTTGATTTGACCCATCTAAGAGTAGATCACATATCAAATCAACTCATTCATAAAAAATGATCAACATTACCACCTCCAGTCCACATACCTACAAGTCCAAGCGGGGAAGAAAAAAACATTATACAAATGGCCATAACCATTAGCTTTTTAAATAGCCTACAACATACTGAGTAAGGAGACGAAACAAATATAAATAATCTCAGTTCACAATATATAATTACCACTTAACATACTGAACAGGTTGTTAGATATGCTTACACTCTTGCATGGATGTCCATGTATTGTCCTGATTTCTAGAAAATTAATAGGTTTTGAGTAACACCGTGAGTTGGATTGACCTAAAAATACTATTTATACAATTCTTTTTATCCTTTATATACAACTAACATGCAAAAGTATAGAAGAGTGATGCATTAAAGCTACATTTAGGCAACTAGTGATCTATTCAGCCCAGTTCTAAGTTTTCCTAGCAAAGAACATTCTTCTGTAATTTGGAACCACCTTTGTGACTATACAACACATCCTTGGTTTTAAAAAGCGCTAGGCGCACAAAAGCGACGAGGTCTAAGCGCATCGCGCGAAGCGCAAAAAGCGTGGGATTTTCGTACCCGAGGCGCACACTATTTATATAGATTTTTTTATATATCCCGTATATATTCCATGAGTTTTTAGTTTCATTTACCCAAAATATAGTTATAAATAAGGTTTTTATGTATTTTACATATATGTACAAGCCAAAAACACCAAGGTACAACATTTTTATGCATAAAAAAATACCCAGGTTACGTGAGGCGCGCGCCTCAAGGAAAAAGCGCCTGAAATTTGACAAAAAATCCCCCGAGGCGCGCGCCTTTGGGAAAAAAGACTAGGCGCAAAGCCCTGAGGCGCCCTAGGCTAAGCATTGATGCGCCTTGTGCCTAGGCGCGCCTCAGGCGCGCTTTTTAAAACCCAGAACACATCATTATTTTCAGTCTTGAAACTTTCAAGATTTTCCATTTAATACAACACGTCATTATTTTCAGAAAAGGAAATAAGTGAAGAAAATTCAATATAATAAAACTGGGATTTCATTAACAAATGTTATGACTCCTTTTCATCTGGTAAACTCGTCCAAGCATTGTTATGTCAACCTTAGATGAATTTTTTGATGTGAATATGTTCAAAATATAAGTCGAAATTCAGTAATATCAAAACCAAAGGCCAAAATTGTATTAAAAAGCACATCAGAGTTCAGACCCTAAGCACCTCAAACATGATTCCGATCCTCGCATTTACATGTTTCCAGTGTCAAGAATCAAGATTTCACATGAACGATGGACCTTTTTCTTTAGGAAATTCTAGTGTGAGTGACAAGGGGTAGATGACAACAGCATTTCAATTTGTAGTAAACTTTTTGAATACGGACGCCAAAAGCAAACAACTAATGTGGATACTGCATCATTCCCTACCAGACACAATTTATTATTTACTGAACCTGGGCAGTGCACATTCAAATTCTACCACTCTGTAAAGACACGAAAAACTCAATTAAAAATTTTTTTTCAGGATCTGTATAAAGGATGGAGCCTAGGATATTAAGTGTGAAGTGTGAACCATGCCAATCTATCATGTTTAAGGTTAGTGACAATGACAATCGGTTCACAGTATAAGTTTATTTCAAATTCTATTTAATTTATCAAACAGATCTTCCAACACCAAAGAAGCAGAAGTGGGCATACCACAATGTATACTACCAGAACATCCATAAAACATCCAATCTATTCCTCATACAGTCATACTTTTTGTGAGCCATAAGCCCACACACACACTAAATTCAAACACCTTTGTGACCACGTCATTTTTGCGCTTCTCGCCTAGGCCACAGGCGGAGCCTAAGCGCCTTGTATGCGCCTCACGCCTTTAATAACTATGAGTACAAGTTGTGTATGCTATTTCTTCTTAGGATGTTAGCCTAATATATGGTGCACAGAAGACTTATAATAAGTAACCATGGGTTGTTGCCTTACAATGTTACGAAAAAATGTGACATAAGATGCGTTACAATTTAGAAAAGCAAATCACTGAGAGGAGACATATGATAAAGAGTAAGCCAATCAATAGCTAAATCAAGAATAAAATCTGTTAGTATAAGGTAAAAAACCAGAAAAGCAGGTTAATTGGTTTAAAACTAAAAGCAGCTAGAAATGGATATCCCTAAGAGGCAACCCAGCAAGGCCAACTAAACCAGCAACTAAATCTAGCTAATCTTAAGATTAGTATACATTTATTTCAAGATACTAGCATAAGGTAGTTGCACAGCAGCCCAATCCCTGGTCAGTTGGTACAGGTTAGCACACTAAGCATCCAATTAAAGTTTATAAACTTGCATCATAATTTGGAGGGGAGCATACACAAAGTCTTGAACTAGACGACTAGACGAAAATAACCTAAAAACTATTTTTTATGTTACTCCTATGCATCAATAATCATTTACAGACATATAGTAAAAAGACTATAACCATTCATTTCTTCATTCCCTTGAATAAGTTCTCTGGATATATCAACAAGCAATAAGGAAGCTCAGCTTGGAAGTTGCATCTACCCACTTATAAACTACAAAAGATATTGTATCTCAAACTGCAATTTTAGCCATCATGAAGAGCTGAAATTCCTAACTGATAACTACCCCAGATGTTTAATAATTTCATACACAAAACTAAGAACATTAGTTCATTTTAGCCAAGAGGTACACTCCACTACTTCACCCTAATATCAGTCTCCTCACACCAATTACATTCAATATCCAAAAGCCCTAATAGTAACAATAGCAACAAATAACTTCTGTTTCTCTAGATTCCTACCATTCAGATTCACAAACAATACTTAACTTCATATCTTCATTCTCTTGAATACGTTCTCTGGTTATAGCAATAAAGAAGCCAGCTAGTTACATCCATGTCCTTATGACCTAAAAAGATACGTATTGATTAAAGCACCAAACTAAAACTTCAGCCATCCATTAAGAGCTGGATTTTCTAATTGATACGTTCTGGTGCTGTTTCATTATGCTAAAAACCCTAAGAGCATTTACAGTAGGTTCCCTATAGCTGTCACTATAATTTAACTAAAATACAGTAATACACCTTTTTTTTGTCTAGACTTTGTTTATCTTTTAAAAACCTCTCACAACAGATTCTCTATTTCTATCTTACTCATGCAAAGGTAATTTATTGTTTGTTTTCGGTTTTATATACTCACAAAATTATATTTAGAGATTAATAGTCAACCTCGGTACTTAAAGAGATTAAGTGTGATTCTCTAACCCTCTAACCTCTAAGCAGTCAATAGCGGATTAGCGGTTATCGGGCTTTTCCAAAATAACGGTGCAAAAAGCAATCCAGATTCCAGAATAGCAAAACGCTATTATAGGCAATATTGACCGCGCTATTGCTGCTACTAGTGTTGTTACAAGTCTTAACTGTTAATTGTTTTAAATGTTAGTGTTCTAAGTCTCAATCAGTTGCTACAATGCTATTTAATTTTTAAATCTTAATCCTTCTGTTGCGTATACTTGTGTTAAAACTTATATATGTTGTGTGTGTGTATTATCATAATATACAACACAACATATAGGTTATCGCAATGAGACATCACTAATTTTAATATCAAGCAAAATATTATTATGCTTGATACTAAAACTACTGATATCTATCTCGCCGTGATAACCTATATCTCAAATACAGGCCCTTGACCACTATTTGATTTCAGACAACTATAACTGCATAGCTAAACCTTATCTATATTTTAGACAAACCAAGGAATGTGAATCCTCTAATACTCCTAAGCAAAACTAATATCCAAATAGCCTAATTAATATCGAAACCAAACTCACCAATTACGACCGAGTACTTCTTCAGCGCGATAGCCAGTAAGAATCTCAAAAACCGAATTGACATAAATAATAGGATAATCAGGCTCCAAAGCATCCGAAACGACGAATCCGCAAGGAGCCGGTTGCAGCAAACTATCAACAGGGAAGGGTAACGGGCCTCCATCGTTCAACAAGAACCCTTCCTCGTCTCCACTAATATCCGAATTGCTACTATCCCACTCCATATTATTATTATTATTATTATTAATCGGTTGTTCAACCCATTAGAAAGGACCAATTGGAGGGCGAAAAAAGGGGAATTGAAGGATTGATGGATTGGAGATTGATTAATTAGGGTTTTGGAATTGGGTTTGTGTGGGGATTTGGGGATTTTGTGAAACGAGTGGTGTGTACGGATTGGGGATATCACCTAGCTTTTTATCAAACGGACTACTATGGGGTTGTTTAGATTGCACCCGGGTCATACGTTTTATCTTTTTTTTTTTTGAACGGCGACTTTAACAGGCGAGAGGATCACACCTACGAAGCCCGGAGTAGGACTGGTGGGCCCAACAGCCCCCTTGGGCGAGGCATCCGAAATGGGCTACGCGCTCCCCGAGAAAATTTCCAGCCGACGGCCCACTCGATAGACGAGAGCGTGTCGTTGCAGCCTCCGCACCGAAGTCGGAGTAACTGCACTGTAATAGAAAACTCAGGTGTTGCTCCAAGATTCGAACCGGAGACCTAAAGCCTCAGTGGTCTTATCCCTTCATTGCAATGACCACTGAGCCAAAGCCCTGGGTCACACGTTTTATCTATGGGTGAGTGTCTAGAGCATGTTTGGCGCTCCATATTTCCACCTAGTTATAACTTATAACTTCTCTATAAAGTTAATAAGTTAATAAAATGTGTTTTGGAACGCATAAGTCTTTAATATTTTAACTTTTTATTTGCTTTTTAATAAGTTGTTTTGAAAAAGTAAAGGAGTTTTGACTTTTTGAAATTCCTTATAACTTATTAGGAAAAAATTGTCCAACATGCCTTTATTACTTTTTAATGGTCATTATAACTTGTGTCCTTTTTTTGTCATTTTACATGAGTAAAATAAACCAAACACTTTACAAAACAGCTTATTGACTACTTTTCTTAAAACATAAGCTAATCCAAACACTTTTTTTAAAAACTCAATTTTGAAAAGTCATGAGTTAATAATTCCTTTTAACAAGAAGTCCTTCTGGACTTAAATAAGCCCACGGTGTGTGGGATACACCCGCGTACCGCAGCAAGCAACCCCATGTTGCTTGCGGTACGCGAGGAGGTGCTCACACAGCCCAAAGGCTATTATCAACCCAAGTCGCGAAATTAACCATTATAACTCATTTTCTTAACCTAAAAATGGCAAAAACTCCCCTCATATGATGGCAACCACTAGAACTTGAAAACCCACGACCTCAAAGGGCTTTGGAGCATTTTAGAGGTCTAGAGACATAAGGATTCAAGTCTTGAAGCACCAGGTTTTCTTCTTTGTGATTTCTACTATCTTTAGTTGTTTTTAAGATTTGGTTCCATGTCCATGAAACCCTAAACCATCAAAACATATTTCTGTCAAATAAAAGATGTTTCAGTTGGTTAGTGGGTGTCACGTGGACGGTAAGGTCACGAGAACGATGTCTTCTTGCCTGGCCATGCGTGGACTCTGTGAGGTGGCCAATGATCATCACGAGCCACGAAATTCAAAAATTGATGCATGTTACCGTTACCAAACGGCCACTTTAAAAAATAGTAGTAGTAATTTCCTTTTTTATATTTATGTAAACAAACAAACCCACTATGTTTTTTTACAAAATCCGTCTCTCATTGAACTAACTGTTACCAAACGGCCAGGACCAAACTTCCTTTCCATTCCCCACCTCGGCTCTAATATAGTTATGTCCATACGTGTTGTTATATTTCAAGCTTTTACACGTTGCATCATTTATTTTATCTATTATCTATTTCTGTTCCTGTTTCTCTCATTTTTTCTTCTTCAGGTTTTGAAGACGAAGAGGCTAGCTTGTTGATCTTGCATGGCGGTGGCATACATTGGAGTGGCTCTTCGGCACTAATCTAAAGATCTGCTCAAGATTTGAACATCTCCCTTCTATGCTCCAATGGACACACTTACCTACACACTATCTTGCTCTTGTACTCGTCGTAATACACTTCTACGTGATTGTTCACTTGGATATCCTTATTCGTATCGCATTGTAGGGTAGACAAGCTGTAGTGCTTATCTATCCCGTAAGTTTGGACATCTTGGTTGGATAGTTTGTAGTTGATACAGATTAGTCTGATCGAGATGGTTCTAGCATTCTAATGTCTTGATTGCTAGTATCCTACTGCTAGTGATGATTCTAATATCTCATTCTCTATGAATGTCAGAAGATGTCTAGATCTCGTGGTGGAAGACGTGGAGGACGCAATGGTGGACGCGGCATTGGTCATGGCGTAGGTTGTGGCAACATCAACATGACCCAAGCGGAGTTGAACAATCTCATTCAGGAGCAGTTGTCTATTGCTCTGGCTGCTTTCCAGTCCGCTCATGCTCAAGACCTTGGTGGTAAATTTATTTACTACTCTTACCTTTTTATCTGGTATCGTATTCGTTTGGTTAAGTAGTGTTGCTTGTTTATACAGGAAATGTTGTTAACTAGCAAACACCTCCACAATCACCTCCCCAGGTTCAACCTGTTTGTACTTTTAAGGCTTTAATGGATTGCAAGCCTTATTCTTTCAGTGGTATGAGGGAGCAGTGGGACTACTCAGGTGGATTGAGAAGTATGAATCAGTGTTTTCTATGTGCAGTTGTCTATTGGAGAATCATGTGAAATATGCATCGGGTACTTTGGATGGACCTGCTCTATGTTGGTAGAATTCCACTACTCAGACACTTGGCTTGGGTGAAGCCAATGCTATGCGTGGGATTAGTTTATTCATCGTCTGAGGAGTGAGTATTGCTTTCGAGATGAGATGCAAAAGTTGGAGCATCAATTGTGGAATCATAAGATGGTGGGTTTGGAGATTGAGGAATACACCATGAAGCATCAGCATCAAGAGTTAGCTTTTATGTGTTTGGGTTGGTTACGCCGATGTTTAGGCAGATTGAGTACTATATTGTTCGTTTAGTGCCTTAGATTTAGAGGTTTGGTTCCTGCTTCATACTCCACCACTCTTCAGGAGACGATTTGTTTGGCCCACAAGCTTATGAAGAAGAAAGTAGAGGAGGGTCTTGCCTCCAAGGGGTGCTATTCTGAAAGCCCCTGAGAACAAAACGAAGTGGGACAACTCTGGTAAGAACTTCGCTCCCACTCGGCCTCAGCAGTAGTAGAGGAAGTTTGAAACCTCCAGTTCATTTTTTGCGGCCTAGTCGGGGCAGGAATATGGTTCTTATGCTGGGAATTACCCGAAGTGTGGTAAGTGCAATTATCACCACACTGGCCAGTGCCGCAAGTTTGAGTGCCAGCGTTGTTGCAAAGCTGTCCATGATGTCCAAAATTGCAGAGTCAAGCTGAATGACAAGCCAACCCCTCCAGCAGTTCCTCAGCCTAACCAGGGATTTTATAATTGTGGTTAGGCTGGGCATTTCAAGCGTCATTGTCTGAAGTTGAAGATGGCAGAAGGTGCGAAGAACGGGAACGGTAATGGTAACAACGGGGGTGGCGGAAGAAATGTGCGCGCCTTCGTCATTGGTTCGGGGGAAGTCCGATAGGATCCAAACACAGTCACCGGTACATTGTTTCTTAACAATCGCTATGCTTCAGTTTTATTTGACTCTGGTGCCGATAGAAGTTTAATATCTGTTGAATTCAGTCAGTTGCTAGATATTGTGCCTACACCTTTAGAGGTTAAGTACTTAATTGAATTGGCTAACGGTAAGCAAATTGAGCCTACACACATTTTAAATAGGTGTCGTCTAGAGCTTTCGGGTCATTCATTCTCCATAGATCTTATGATGGTTTTCTTGGGTAGTTTTGATGTGGTTATTGGTATGGATTGGTTATCTCTAAATCGTGCGGAAATTATTTGTTTCGATAAAGTCGTTCATTCCACTCCCTGATGCAGAAATCTTACGGTGCATGGTGAGAAAAGAGGTGTTCCTTGTTTCTTGTATGAAAGCCTATAAGTATCTTCGAAAAGGTTATACCGCCATTCTGGCACTCATTTCTAAGTCACCTACTGAAGAGATGAAGATTGAAGACATTCCAGTTGTTTTGTGATTTTTTTGATGTTTTTCTTGAAGATTTAGCTGGTCTTCCGCCTCAGCGTCAGGTCGAGTTTAGTATTGATCTTGCACCTGGTGCAACCCTTATCGCTCAAGCCCCTTATCGTATTGCACCTCCTAAGATGCAAGAATTATACAACCAACTCCAAGAGTATTGGATAAGGGATTCATTCGACCTAGTTCATCCCCATGGGGAGGCCCTATCCTGTTTGTTATGAAGAAAGAAAGAAGCCTTCGCATGTGTATTAATTATCATGAGCTGAACAAGGTGACAATCAAGAACCGTTATCCTCTTCCCCGTATTGATGATTTATTTGACCTGCTTCAAGGGTCCAGCTTTTATTCAAAGATCGATTTGAGATCTAGTTACCATTAGCTTACGGCGTAGGAAGCCGATATTCCAAAGACTACTTTTCGAACTAGATATGACAATTTTGAATTCTAGTATCATATACATGTGCACCAAATTGTCATTTAGTTTAGCCTCACCATATTTTTTTGTTACTAACCTCACCATTGTTTTTTGTTACTAACTTCACCACATTTTATGTGATCATACCACATGTGTCATGGAATGAATACGACCATAACATGTTACGCCAACATGAGTACATGACACATTGTTTACACCATTCACATTGAGCCTAAACAGTATTTAAAATACCGTCTGAGTACGTCAATTTATAAACATGTTCTTAACATGTCAATATATAATTTTAAAATCAATTTGACGAGACTATATATATAATAACTTTATGTTTATTTTACTAGTTTTAGATAATGAAATATAATTTTGTATGTATAGTTTACAAAATTAGAATTTATATTTGCACTAGTACAAAATTGGGTCTTAAGTCGCGTTTATATTCACTTAAAGACGCGGATATCAACTGCATCTTATTGTGGATTGAGCAGCGGATATCAACTGCGTCTTATTGTGGATTGAGCAATAGTTGTCTTATTGTGGATTGAGCAATAGTTGCGAGACGCGGATATCAAGTGCGTTTTATTGTGGATTGAGCAGCGGATATCAACTGCGTCTTATTGTGGATTGAACAATAGTCGGGAGACGCGGATATCAACCGCGTCTTATTGTGGCGCATCTGTAGGTGATTGAGCAATAGTCGCGGAAGCCTCTCCGCGTCTTCTAATTCCCCACCCGCGTCTTCAGCTTGCCCATGTTATATTATATTTATCGTGACAACCGCGACTTCTGGTAGTTGTATGCTACAACCAAACAACCAACCTACGTTTGGCAAGACTCGCTAAATATTTTTTTTTTTGTAATAATGCACACAATGTTAAATAAGAACACAGCTTTCATCATAAATCATAGATTTACTAATCCAAAATTTCTACTCCGTCCCAGACACCGACACGTACCAATCGCCCTGCCTCTAATGACTCGGTTATCAGCTACTCCACGGGTCGGTTTTAGTCCTAACCTCTGACGGCTCCACAACTTCCGTCTCAGCGGCTTCAGAAGTCAAGCCTGAACTTGATTCAGATGATCAGCAGCAGCAGCTTCAATTTCCTCAACTCTTCCCCACTTTCCTCCAAGAGCAACTGCCATCATCTCATAAATCTTGCCAAATATTCCAACAAATAAAAAAATAGCCATCAAAAGATGTTAAAAGATGCAAATAAAAGTGGAAGGAAATCAGTTTTTTTTGAGGTAAAAAGCTTACAGTGAATCCACTAGCGATTAAAGTTGTTTCATATAAGAGATCCACATCTGTTTTCGCCTCGCTGCTTTCAGGGGCGTTTTTACATGCACCCTGCAAAATAGTTGTATGAAATTGTAATTCAAACCAAAAATTAAAAGAATTAAATGTTAGAAATTGGGTGTATACGAGTCGAGTCGAGTCGAGCTTAGACAAGCCCCAACATCAAGACCGACGTAGTTGAAGCTCCTTTATTATACGAGCTCGATCCTAAGCTTTACATACTGAGTTTGGCTAGGGCCTAATTCTATAGAATGAAGATTTTATTTTATATAATATAATAAATAGCTTTAATGTGTACTGTTAGATGCATAATAAATATAGTTGTACAGAATTTATGATTAAAATAACTTAGTGATACATTGTTATATGCATATATTATAGTTAAAAATATGGACATAACTGTATATGTGTTTTTTTAAATAAAAGCCGAGATTGAGGTATCGAGCCAGAGCTTGAAACGAGGCAAGCTCGGGCTCGAAACTAAACTCTCTTAAACTAGATGAGTCAAACTGGAGCTAAGGCAAGCTCGGCTAGACTCGTTTACACCCCTAGTTTGAAAATAAAATTATTTTTACGTACACTCAAGTCTTTGATGATTGGATGATCAGGGTTAACATCCATTATTCTTCTTCCCCTCATGAATTCCAAGGTTGAAGTATCACCAAGAGTTTGTGCTTTCATTAACCTGCAAATCAACATCTCATTTCATTATTTCAACATAAAACTCAAGTGGGAAAAAAGAGAGTCACCATAAGAAACTTCAAAATTATACTAACCGTTCCATATTAGCCGACCACCCGAATTTGCCCGAGACAAGAACGCAAGGGGAAGAGCTCAAACGGTTAGAGACTTGTACTTTTTCAACTTATTGTTCTGTTTAACACAGACCCAATAGATGTTACATTTAATACCAAACCATTTTCTAAAAGAAAAAAAACATACATTTGATTCTGAACTATTTTAGAAGTGTCATAGCAAAAGCAATACAGGATATTGATACAATAAGAAACCCATAGTATGACTGCCGAAAATCCTTTATGTGGCATGGAATTGGGTGGCAAATGGTATGTATTCATTATAGGGAATGGGCCTTATCAAAAGAATATAGTTGTTAAATGGATTATTCTAATTTGGTTTAATTTGTTCGCATCAGTAAGTAGAGAATAACATGGTCTGTTTTAGAACAAAAGATTAAAGGTTCAAATTAAGTTCCAAACTAAAAAAACCAAGGTATCTAGTAAGCATCATATATAAAACTTGCTATGTTATTACCGAGTAAATTACCAAACTACCAAGGCACCAACCTAACTATGTTGTTATTCATGCATTACTGAGTACATTACCAAAATTTATCTTTCATTCTGTTGCAGACCATCCTTGAGTAAGTTTTTACCATTTGTTCACCTAAAAAAATTGGAGTAAGCTTTCATTCTGTTGCAGACATTGGCATTCGACCCGTTTCGCCCTAATGACATTGTGTCCTTTCACCCCCCTTTTTGATCCTAAGACAGGTGTTCGATTCTTTATGCCACAAAACTTAATCACGTTGGCCTTTGAGTTCATGATTTGTACCTGAAATATATATGGATACAACTTAGTAAAGACTACCAAGTGCATACAAATCAGACCATCACACGCCATTTAATGAAGCAAAACGTAAAAGTATGTGTGCACTGGCGTATAGAGCGTACAAAAACCGAGGTATCCAGACCTGCTGTTAATACGCTAGTGGGCATGTTATGAGCCCTTTACCGTCAATTCTTCCAACTGTTAATACTTTGGTGCATTTACGTCCGTCTACGATCAATCTATATAGCTGCATAACAGCACCATTGTCCAGCCCTGAAATGCTGTGTTTTCCAGCCTTGTAATGCTATGTTTTTGCAGCCTTATATGGCTGCATAACAATCCCATTTTCCAGCCCTGAAATGCTACATTTTCCAGCCTTTGGTTGTTGTCACTTCTACACTGTTAATCTAAATTGTAATAGAGTTCCATGGCTACACAAATCTTTTTTCAACTCATCCACTAAATCAACTAAATATTTTGTTTTAACTCTTTTTTTGTCAAATATTTTGTCCTTACATTTGACTTGAAGATTGATGTTAAAACAGAATGTTGTTGAATCTTAAGAGAAAACATCTAATAAGCATATTACATATATAATTAAAGTGCTCGTTAAAATGATGGAACTCAGAAAACATATAGAATATGCAAACAATGTTCCACAATATTAAGAGAAAAATAATTTATACACACAATTGATGGAACACATGGGCTAAATGCATATGCTTACTAGATGTAAGAACAACTGAACAGACATTACCCAAGTTACATTATCAAACAATTGAAGTGTTTTGTCTTACCTGAAAGATGAACGGGTAGATCTTTGACGGAGGGTCACAAGAAAAGATGAACTGATCGGCGGGAGCTGCTGTGAAAGGGCTGGATTAGGGTTTCTTTTGGAGTTGCAAATTTGTTCCATTTTTCATATTCGAAGGTTGGTGTATCCAGGTATAATGGATTAATATGAAGTCGCGGCGCCACCCTATGACCGCGTCTGTAATTTACGCCACCGCGACTTCAAATCAAAACCTAAGACACCTTAATCGTAAAAATGTCTAAAGTCGCGGTTAACCCTTTCCCCGCGTCTTTTGACTTCCTTGACCGCTACTTTTGAGCAACTTTGTACTAGTGTTGGTAAAAATATTATCTTTTTTTGTTGTTAATTAATTGAATTTTCTTTACAACGATAACAATAGAACACTTTTATTGCTTAAAACAGATCCCATACGAAGGTGCTATAAATACCCAGCATTGCAACCGACTTATACTTCCCGGGATTAGAGGCGGGATTCCTGAGGTGGTAGTGTGTTCAGAATGCGGTCGGACAATGGAGAAATTCTTCATGTTTCGCTGTTGTACGATTAAGGAGAATGATCATTGTGTTCCAAACTTCCAATTATGGCTAATTTGATGTATTGTTAGTTGTTGACTTGTTTCAGTATTAGGACCAGTGAGAAGGTGCTGTTAGATATGTGATACTGGTTCATTGTTTAAAAAATAAGTATCTCAGTGTGTTATTCTTATTTCTATTTGCAATGTGTAAGAGTGGCAGTTTGTTTCTCCTTTATTCAGTTTAAGGAACCGACTTAACTTGAGCATGACTATAGCTACATTCTAATATTGTCTCAGACTCTCAGTATATGGAGCATCATATTAAAAAGGTATGGTAAGAATAAACCAGATCAGCATAAAAGTAGAACTTTAATATTCTAATTTCTAGTATAAGCGTAAGCCTCGAGGCAAACCAAGGCGTAAGCTCGAGGAGTAGTCAAAAAATAAATATAAAAATTGTGTCTATAAAAAATAAAATACTTGACCTAGAAAAGTCTAAAACATCAAAAACGCACATTAAAAATGAAATAATTGACCCAAAAAGTCTAAAACACATAAAAAAACACCCTAAACCACCCGAGGCGCACATTTTCTTTGTGCCTCAGCCCTTAGAGGCGTATGTACAATCTAAACCCCATGAGGCGCGCCTCAGAATCGTTTTCACAGAGTTTCGCCTCGAGGCGTATGCCTCACCCGTTTTTTTAAACCATGTATATGCCTATATATTGCTTATAATAGAATATTGAAGTTCTACTTTTTTTTTCATATAGAGAACATAACAAGCGAGTAAAACATGTGGGTTTACCAACAAAAGATGCAATGAGCCAATGGCAAGTACATCGTATTAAGACTGCTAAATGCTAATCATATAAGAAAACTAGTTCGCCATTTACACCTTTTAAGAAGATAAAAAAAACAATATTGAAATCACAGCAATGCCTAATTCCTCTACCTCAAGAGTCTAGAAGTACCTTAAAAATCTAGCAGCAACTGAGGAAGTATCCTTTCCAGGTGAGTCGCTTCAATCTTGGTCCCGCCTTCAGCTTCAGCAATGGTAGCAGCTCGTTGGACTGCTTCTGCACCAACAAAAAAATAGCTTCAGAAATTGCACATAAAATATACATGAAAGCAAATGCAAACATGCAACTTCCTCTATACTAATAATGGCTACAATCATGGTAGATGTACCTGTAACAAATAGCCGAAGTAGTTCACTACTCAGCCTCACAGCATTCGGATTCGCTGCACAAACAATTACGGATATAAAAATACAGGAACATGAAAAGTAGAATGTTGAAACCCTAGGCATGGGAATAATCATATATCACCAATATTTATAGCCTAGAAGCAAAGTTATCTCATAAAAGAGCAAGTAATGCTGAGTTTTTAATCTAATTTTAAGTCACATCAACAGCCAACCAAGAGTTAACCAAGCTCCTTACCAGGAGTAGGCCGGTTTTTCTTAGAGGTTCCTGCATTGCAAAACCGATAACAGTTAAAAAAAAAAACAGAACAGATTGTTCATTGAATGAACTTTTAATTGATACTAAAGTATATTATCTAACATTCATGTCAAAACCTATATTAGATTACAGTCATTACACGTAACAAATTTTCACACAAATCACACAAACTTATGCACTGAAATCACACAAAATATTCTCGAAAACTTATATATAATAGATGATACATACCAAATGGCACAAATCAGACACAAAAATCGCACAAAATATTCTCGAAAACTTATATATAATAGATGATACATACCAAATGGCACAAATCAGACACAAAAATCGCACAAAATGTTATTCTAAAAACTATAAAAGATTATACTTAATAAATTACACAAATTAGACACCGAAATCACACAAAATATACCAAAAAAAATCACAGAACAAGACTGACCTCGACTTTTGAAGTCTCACCGTCTTCAATCTTCACTCGATCTGAAACACAATCAATTCAACGAATTTAGTTCAGTAATAACAAAATTTATAAAAATATTAATCTGAAGCAGATTAATTTGATTATGAATAAATCTAACCGATTGCCTTCTTGCTCCAAACGTGTTTAAAAATTGCAGCAATCACATCCTGTAATTAATTAATTAATTCCACAGATTAATAACAAACAAATGAAAAGATTATGTATTGATTTCACAGATTAATTAAGTTTATACCTACCTGGTCGAAATTAGTATCCATATTTGTGTGTCAACGAGGGTTTTGGCTTTATAAAGGGCTTTGGTTTTATACGTTTTTTTAAACTGTTAAATGAAATCACTGTAGGTCTCATAGCAATATAGAGTGATCCTGAGGTCGAGAGTTCGAGCCTCTCTCACCCCCAACGTTTTTTGTCATCTTTTTTTTTCCTTTGAAAACAAAACACTTTGTTTATATGTGATTTTGTATTTTTTTTTTGTTTGAAAACTAGTATCGTAGCCCGCGCTTCGCGGCGGGATCATTGGAGGGTGACGCTAATATATTTGTTACATGATATATCGATGGGTTATTATAGACTATGTAGGTTTTAATTTAAACAATCAACAAGCTTAAGTAAATACGTCTAAAGTTAAAGTTAGCTTTGGTATATTGAAGGGTTAATATAAACCATGTAAGTTTAATCTAAACGGCGGTAAAAATAACAAGCAATATGGTTAAATAAAATGTATAGAGTTAAAGGGATAGTGGCTTCGTAGCAGGGCAAGCGGTGCGGAAAGCAGAGGCAAAGAAGGTAGAAAAACATGCTAAAGCCTGCGAGGAGAACCAACACGTTTTTGTACCATTGGCTTTTGATACCTTTGGCTCATTGGCACCAAAGGCTACCCGTTTCCTGACCAGGGTACAGCGGGTTATTCATAGTAGTGTCTCGGCTTCGGGTGGGCAGGGTTACGTTTTTAGTAGATTAGGATTTGCTATTCAGAAAGGGTTAGCGGCGCAGCTTGTTGCCCGTCTGCCTGTTATCTTAATGTAATTTTCTTTGTCCGGGAAAAAAAATGATTATGATTTGATCTTAGGTTCGCCTACCCTAAAAAAAAAAGTTAATAATTTCTATATCTTCTTTAAAAATATATACAATTTATTAGTTATTAATTTAATAAAATAACTTTAATAAACAATAAATTTGTAAGACCTTTCACTTTTAACTAAAGCTATGTTTTGCCAAACATATTGAGATGAAATAATATATTGAAACATACAAACCGTTAAATAACTTTAATGAAAATAAAGAGATTTGACTGTAAGGTTGAAAATGAATTGGATCAGAAGTCGAAATGTGGCAAAAAAAAGAACCTATCAAGATTTACAACTATTCGTATTGTGAAATGTTAGTTATATAGAATAATTTGTTTACATGTGGTTTTTTTTTTCCTATGGAAACTATTTGTTTACATGTGACTTTTTTTTTCCTTTGAAAATTACATGTAATTTGGTGATCATTGTGAAAGTTATTAGGTACTCCACTAACTGTTGAGCAGGTTATTAGGTACTCCACTAACTGTTGAGTAGGTAATTCATCCTCTACCGGTTGTTGAGTAGATAAATGTAGCAAATGTAATAAAAAAAATCATTTCAACACGTATGTTACAAATCGATAATACACACATACAAGCAAGTTTGTAAATACGACAAGTATTCAAGTATAGAATGTGACTTGTAATTGAGTTGCCATACACAAGGTTAGTGAGCCTAGGTGTGGTTTCACTAGTTGATGGTTATAACAAACAGTTCATATTAGCTAGCCATGTTTATAAGTATCACGAATAACCAAATGTGCAAATAGAATAAGTAATCAAATACTCATGTATCAAGAAGAATCAAATTTTCACTGAACATACAATCATTGTAAGATGAAGAATCAGGGATCAAATTTTCATTAGTTTGGTTACCATATGTTTTATCCTTGAGAGGATGATGAAACCCATAGTATAAACAAGGTTGTAAAGAATAGTGAATGTAAAAATAGCTGATGAATGGGTTAGTCTATAGGTCAAGAAAAGGAAATAAAGTAGTCATATTTGCGATAAAGTAGGGATGTGAATAACGAACTGTGTGATTTGAAAAGGGTTTCGTTCTTTGTTTAAAGTTGATTTTTTATGCAGCTTTTGTTTTCAAAATTTAATTGAGCATCTGGTATGGGAATCCTAATAATTTGTTTGGAAAACATTTTGGTTAATATCTTTGTGTAAATAACTCAATTTAAAACATCAAAGCCATTTAAAAAAAGGGGTAGGTTTGTAAACTTGGATGAGATCTTTGTAAAAATAATGGTTGTTTGCAGAACTGGTGAAGATTTCGATAAAAACATTAACTACTGATTTTGGAATCAGGTTATATATTAACAATGATCATGGTAGGAATATTAGTGGTCAACTCACTAGCTCTTTAAAACAATATGGTGAAAAAATTGCAGTTTAAATCAATAAGTTTGCAAACAATAGGATACAAGATGTAATGAGGTTGTAATGTATAGGTAAATGTTTATGTGAAAGGGAGATTCATGATCAAATTACTGATGTGTTTACAAAGACTTTACCTTCACAAAGATTTGAGTTTCTACGGTCCAAGTTGCAGGTCGTTCCCTGCCCTCAACTTGCGGGGGATGTTAGACTAAGTTATCAAAATTAGACAAGTTTACTATTATCAAGGGTACCAAATTGTAATTAGTTTATTGATGGTGTGTGAAGTATATATATTTTTAATGAAGATATTTGTTCATACAATTTCTAGTTTTAAAATAGTTTTTACCCTAAATTAAACTACACACACGAAAGGCAAGTGTACTTATCGAAAAGTAATATAATTTAAATAGTAAGAACCGGATATCAATCCGTGGACGCGGTTTCTCAATACTAAACCTTTGTTACTGTAGAGCCTATTCGAGAGTTGGGTTGAGTTTTCTAAATTAAAGTAACTAAATATTAAATGACACTAAAAATAAACGGAGTTAAAAACAATATTAATTAAAAATCATCTAAACTAAGATTCCACTAATGACATGTAATGTTCCTAAAGTAAGAAATGATGGTAAGACAAAACTCTCTAATAATTAAGTTCCAATCAAGGTCTCTTAATTATATAATCCTTTGGAAAATTAAAATGACAAAACACTTTAATCACCTAGAATCATTCTTTGAAGTCCGTTTTGTAATATTTAAGTTAATCTTTAAACACGAGTTATTCATTTGTCAAAATTCCTAACTCGACAACTTAAGGAAAATTAATTTGAACAACAATTTAATCACCTAAAGTTGTTTTTATGTAGATAAATATTTATATTGTTCAAGTGACAAATCTAAGGTTTAAAACTTGTAAGATAATAATTTTGGCCTAAACTACTAACTTACAATTTCTTATCAACCTTAGAATCTAACACAACACCATTATGATTTTTCCAAATCTAAGTGCAAGATTTCACACATGTTCAAGTTCTTCATCTCAAGTTAGTTAACAATTACCATTCCTAGTTTCATGTTATGAACCTAGTTATTACTAATAAGATTCAATAATCAACATCTACACATGGGTTTTCCAACATTCATGAGCAAATATTCATCAAACTAACATGGATTATGAACTTTAAACATATACAAAATTCCAAGAACAATACTAAAAATTCATCATCAAGATTAACATAAACTAAATACCATCATGTCTTACAATTATCACATTACATAATCAAAAGCTTCATCATAGTTTAGATAACTAAAGGTGTTTAGCCCATAAGGCTTACAACAACTACAAACATACTTGCTAAACTACCAAAATTCATGGTTAAGATTAAGAAATTCAAACCATAAGCAAGCAAGGTAAGTAGGTTGGTTGGTTGATGTTCCTTGGTACTTCAATGGCCTTCAAAGCTCCTTTAGAATGGTGAAAATCGGCTGGAGAGAAGTGTGTTTGAACCCCCAAGACCCAACACCCAAAAATGAGCAAAATGAGGTGTTTTTATAGCCATCTGTCAAAAAGCGCGACCACGCTTTCCAAAAGCGCGGCCGTGCTTATGCAGCTACAGTACAATGCTTTCTTTTTTCTCACTTTACGTTATTTCCAAATTTAGCAAATCTCGAAACGGGCTCCAAGGCCAATCACACGACCGCGCTTTTCAAAAGCCCGACCGCGCTATGTCTGATTTGGACAAATTTTGGAGAAGCACGACCACGCTTATGAATTGCATGGCCGCGCCATATCTGACTTGGGCAAATTTTGCTCTTGATTTGAAAAGCATGACCACGCTTATGAATTGCGTGGCCACGCTTTTTCTCAGACTTCACCAAAATGTTGCTCAAGCTGCATAACTTCGTTGTTTTCTTCTTGTGCGCTACTAGAGGCTGTATTTTCACAAAAACAATAACTAAGTATCGAAACCAATGAAAACACAATTGATAATCAACAAATGGGAGATAAATGTGGGTGAAATTTATGTATAATTTTGCACATATCAAACGTCCCCACACTTGAACCTTGCTTGTCATCAAGCAAGAAGTTAACAAAAACTCCAAATGGCCACAATCAACTAACAACATGAACATAAACTCATAACAAAGGTCTAAGATATACACAAGGAGGCAACCATCAAAAGAAAGAAAACCATTAGATAAAAACAAGAAAATTCTAAGAGCAATGATTTATCTATGAAATCCCCAACATGACAACTTTGCATCCTCACAATGTTCACTCACACTCGGCTAATTTATATGATCATACATAATGTGGAGTATGAATAAAACACTCATTGCCAAGACAATAACTATGCAATAATATAAACTTGTAAAAGGATCAAATCTCTACCAACATAGCTAGAAACATCACATAAATCATGAGGACTTTGTTCGGGTTGTAACTTGACTAAGGTTAAGGTAGGGAAGTTTGGGAGAAAGTGGCTAAAGTGCTAAAAATCCGGAAACTAGGCTAACTCGAAACAAAGAAAAACAAAACAAAACTATACAATGATACATAACTACTACCGTACTACTAATCGAGAGCTTTTAAGATTTTTATGCTCTTTTCGCTCCAAAATTGCTCTAAATGGAAACCCAATTGTGCGGCTTTTTCTTTCTTTCTTTTTTTTTTCTTTTTTTTTCATTGTTTTCTTTTTTTTTCTTTTTTTTGTTCATCTCTTTTTTCACTAACTATATATATAACCATGTAGCTCGGAGGGAACTAAGCACGTCAACTTAGACAAAAACTCCAACATGAGAATATATAAAAAGACGAAAAAGAAGTGAGACTAACACTAGCCAAACCGGACTTTTAGCAAAATGGTGAAAATACAAAAGGCTAATTTGGCTAAAGTGGTTGTAAACAAATATGGGTGAAAGTGAAAAAACACGGGAAAAGGCTCAACAAGGGTCACTAAAGGAATATGTCGGGTGTAGGTATGTAAAAGAAAAGAAAATGGCTAAAACAAAGAGGTTTTCCTAATGCCTCAATCATATTTATGCTACGAATCCACTCGAGGCCGAAAGATGTATACCTACCACAAGTTTTATATTGCAAAAGTTATCTGGCACGCTCAACTTTTGCCCGCAAAAACATGAGCAAAAATAATACTAAAGCTAATAGGGCTCAAAAATAACTCATGGAAACGGGCATGGGGGCATAAATGCAAAGTAAAACATGTGGATCATTCTTTCGATTTACCATACTCAAAGAAAAAAAAATTGATTTTGTTTCTCTATAGTTTCTTTTTAATCAAGTGCCCCAGGTAGTGCTCTCAAACCTTGCTATTTGTCAAAAATTAAAGATGTTCCATGTATGTTATTATGTCTTTTTGATGCCACAAAAATTATTTTAGGAGTATTTTGCAAAGAAAAAAATAAAATCATTTATTTCTCTATTATTTTAGGACAAGCAAAAATCCAAACAAATTCCCTCCCCACACTTGAACTGTACATCGCCCTCGATGTACAACAAAAAACATACAAAGGAAAGAAAATGCAATGCAATGTAAACTAGAGTGCGAGAAATAGGGACAACGAAAACTCCCCTGCATGAAGACTCGAGTGAGGCGCATGCACAAGTCCATCAAGATTCCATCAACCATGCAAAATGGCTCAAAAAGGTCTTCATAAAAAATCCGCCACTGAAACATCTCAAAACTGGTATGCTTCAAACCAACCTCCAAGCTAATCACAAGCAGAATGCATCTAAACCTACAAACATATAAAATAAACAAACAAAAAGACACAAGATAAATAAATAGGTAACCGGGCTTTCGCCCAAACGTGCTAAGTTTTTTAATGAGTCTTCAGCTAGACTCCACACCCCGAATTCATTTGTTCATGGGGTGGAGGTTAACAACCTCCTCGACCGCGTCAATAGGTCCGTCAATGTAAAGCTTAAGACGATGACCATTAACTTTAAACACCCGACCGTCCTCATGTCCTATCTCCACGGTACCATACGGGAACACCTCCCTCACCGTATAAGGACCCGTCCAACGAGACTTGAGCTTTCCTGGGAACAACCTAAGACGTGAATTATAAAGCAATACACGATCACCCGCTCGGAATTGTCTCTGGTCCTTCAAGCGGCGGTCATGTAACATCTTGGTTCGCTCCTTATACAATCTAGAGCTCTCATACGCATCATTCCTAAGCTCCTCAATCTCGTGGATCTGTACAAACCTGTTTTCACTCGTAGCTCCTAAATCAAAGTTCACTGCCTTCAAGGCCCAATTGGCCTTGTGCTCGAGTTCAACAGGGAGATGACATGCCTTCCCATAGACTAATTTAAACGGTGTGGTGCCTATGGGAGTTTTGTAGGCTGTTCGAAAAGCCCACAATGCATCATCTAACTTCTCTGACCAATCCTTACGGTTAGCACCAACCGTTTTCTCCAAAATCCTCTTAATGCCCCGATTAGTGACCTCTACCTGTCCACTGGTCTGTGGATGGTATGGCGTTGAAAATCTATGGTTCACTCCATAGCGTGACAACGCCTTGTCCAATTGCGCATTACAAAAATGCGTCCCTCGGTCACTTATCAAGGCTTTGGGAGCACCAAAGTGGGAGAATAACTTCTTCAAGAACTTAACGACCACCCTAGCATCATTCGTAGGTAAGGCTTGGGCCTCCACCCACTTTGAAACATAATCAACGGCGACAAGGATGTATCGGTTTCCATAAGAAGTTGGGAATGGTCCCATAAAATCAATCCCCCAGACATCAAAAATCTCACAAACCTGAATAGGTTTCTGGGGCATCTCATCTCGAGATGAAA
The DNA here is from genome assembly GCA_030844895.1 of Ambrosia x helenae. Classification (NCBI taxonomy): domain Eukaryota; kingdom Viridiplantae; phylum Streptophyta; class Magnoliopsida; order Asterales; family Asteraceae; genus Ambrosia; species Ambrosia x helenae. Next base: position 46,877 of record JAUTDX010002680.1, on the reverse strand, counting down.
TATTGCTTGCCCTCTGGCAAGCATCACACGCACGCACCATGTCGTGAGCATCCTGGAAGATGGTGGGCCAGAAGAAACCGGCATCAAAAACCTTCTTCGCGGTCAAAGTCGCTCCATGGTGTCCACCTGTCGGGCCCTCGTGGCAGTATCTCAAAATCTTGCGTGCCTCATCACCATACACGCACCTACGCACGATCTGATCGGCCCCGACTCTAAACAAATAAGGATCCTCCCACAAATAATACTTGACATCGGCGAAGAACTTTCGCTTCTGTTGGTGGGACATTCCTTTCAACACAATCCCACTCGCGAGATAATTCGCAAAATCAGCAAACCACGGATAATCATCCTCGTTCGTCTGGATATGCATAAGGAATTCGTGGGGGAAGTTGTCATTTATATTGACCCCCACTGAATCCGATGAAGCTGAGCACTCAAGATGAGAAAGGTGATCTGCTGCTAGATTCTCAGCCCCTTTCTTATCACGGATCTTGATATCCATCGTATCAATCTCGGCTTGGCATCCTGTTTACTGAATAGATACTGAAGGGCTGCATGATCCGTGTACACAATGGTCTTGGAAAGGACAAGATAAGACCGAAACTTATCGAAAGCAAAGACCACAGCAAGGAGCTCTTTTTCAGTAGTGTTGTAGTGCTCCTGTGCGTCATTCAGAGTCTTGCTCGCGTAGTAAATTGGGTGAAAGTGCTTATCTTTCCTTTGACCCAAGACTGCCCCCACTGCGAAGTCACTCGGATCACACATAAGCTCAAATGGTAGAGTCCAATCAGGAGCTACCATGATCGGGGCATTCACCAACTTCTCCTTCAACAACTCGAATGCCTTAAGGCATTCACTGGAGAAAACAAATGGGGCATCCTTCTCGAGGAGCTGAGTCATGGGACGGGCGATTTTGGAAAAGTCCTTTATGAATCGCCGGTAAAAACCTGCATGACCAAGAAAACTCCTAATAGATTTCACTGATGTGGGCGGCGGGAGCTTAGAGATGGTCTCTACTTTGGCTCGGTCAACCTCGAGCCCCGCCTGTGAAATCTTGTGCCCAAGCACAATGCCCTCCTTCACCATGAAGTGACACTTCTCCCAGTTTAACACAAGGTTGGCCTCTTCGCACCTGGCCAACATCCTCTTCAGATTCCCAAGACAATGATCAAATTAACTCCCAAAAACAGAAAAGTCATCCATAAAAACCTCCATGGAGTCCTCAATCATGTCATGAAAAATGGCCACCATACACCGCTGAAACGTGGCTGGAGCATTACACAGTCCAAAGGGCATCCGTCGATAGGTGAATGTGCCATAGGGACATGTGAATGTCGTCTTCTCCTGATCCTCAGGAGCAATGGGAATCTGAAAGTAACCCGAAAAACCATCAAGGAAGCAGTAAAACATCCTTCCCGACAACCTCTCTAACATCTGATCAATGAAAGGAAGTGGAAAGTGATCCTTCCTCGTGGCATCATTGAGTTTGCGGTAATCTATGCAAACTCTCCATCCGGTGATAGTACGAGTGGGAATCAACTCATTCTTTTCATTCACCACTACTGTCATACCTCCCTTCTTCAGGACTACCTGCACAGGGCTAACCCATGGTGAATCAGAGATCGGGTAAATCAAGCCTGCATCAAGTAGCTTAATGACCTCTTTCTTCACGACCTCCTGCATATTTGGGTTCAAACGCCTCTGATGCTGAACCACAGGTTTAAAGTCCTCCTCCATCAAGATCTTATGGGTACAAAAGGATGGATTTATCCCCTTTATATCCATGATCTTCCATGCAATCGCTCTTTTATGCCGTTTCAGAACCTCAAGTAACTTGCCTTTCTCGTCTCCAGATAAGGAAGATGAAATGATAACTGGTAGACTGGACTCACCCTCCAAGAAAGCATACTCCAAATGGGACGGGAGCTCCTTGAGCTCAATGGGTGGTGGGTCCTCAACAAAAGGGCGTGCCTTGGGCTCGGCATCGCGATCAACAACCTCAAAGACCTCCGGGCATGGGGGACGCTCATGACCAACCAAACAGGCCATCTCCTCAGCTAGCTGGCTCACAGAAAACGAACCAGACACCTCCCCACTAAGTAACTGTGAGTCCCGTGTCTCCTCCTCAAATGTGTCCAGAAGATGATCACTCACGCATGAATCAATGGTGTCAATGAAGTAAAGTGCATCATCCTGACTCTGTGGGTGCTGCATGGACCTCCCAATATCAAAGGTCACCTCCTCATCATCAACCCTAAGTGTAAGTCTACCGGTGCAGACATCAATCAGGGCCCTAGCAGTGGCTAGGAACGGGCGACCAAGGATAAGTGGTACATTTTTATCCTCGTCCATGTCTAGAATCACAAAGTCAACTGGGAACACAAACTTGTCAATCTTGACAAGCATATTCTCCACAATACCCCTCGGGTATTTCACAGATCTGTCAGCAAGCTGAATGCTCATACGTGTCGGCTTAGGCTCGCCTAGGTCTAGTTTAGCAAAAACCGCATAAGGCATGAGGTTAATGCTAGCACCAAGGTCAGCCAAAGCATTGCTGACAGATAAACTACCAATCAAGCATGGGATAGTGAAACTCCCAGGATCATTCATCTTCTTAGGTAGTTTATTTTGGAGAATGGCAGAACACTCCTCATTCAAAGTCACATGCGAAAGCTCTTCAAGTTTCTTTTTGTTGGTGAGGATGCCTTTCAGAAACTTCGCATACTTAGGCATCTGTGAAAGTGCCTCAATGAATGGTAAATTTATATGAAGCTGCTTAAAAAGCTCAAGAAATTTACCATAGTGTTCCTCCATTTTCTGTTTTTTCAACCTCCCTAGATATGGAACGGGAGGGACATACTCTCTCACGGGCTCCCTGAATCGTGTTGTACTTTCTGGGCCTCGCCTCAGATGCACCTCATCCGGAGTCTCAGTGTCCACCTCCTCAACAGTCGGCTTAGATGTAGAAGCCGGAGGGGTAGTCTCAGTGGTCTTGCCACTCCTCAAAGTGATAGCCTTCACGTGAGCATTCGGGTTCGTTTCAGTATTGCTCGGGAGGCTACCCTGCTGTCTCTTAGATAGGAGCTTTGCGATCTGCCCTACCTGGTTCTCGATGGTCTGCATCGAGGCTTTCTGACTCCTCAACTCGCTCTCGTGCCTCGCGAACTGATCATCATAATCCTTGAACCGCTTTGCACTGTCCCGGCTCTGAGCATTCTGGTTTGCTAAGATTTGTCCAAGCATATCCTCCATGCTGGGCTTCACATCAGATTGGGACTTTTGAGGGTGAGGAGGGTAAAACTGACCATGAGGCTGCTGTGGTTGAGGAGCAAATCCGGGTGGCTGCTGGCTAGAGGAGCCAACTTTCCAACTGAAATTCGGGTGATTCTTCCGCCCCGGATTGTAGGTATTGCTGTAGGGATTGTTCTGGGGGCAAACCTGGTTTCCCATGAAGTCAACCTGCTCGTGAATCATCTCTCCCAGCTGACAATCACTACTCGACTGCGCTCCTCCACCCGTCACACAACCAGATTGAGACTGAATCTGGTTTGACATCAACATGTCAAACTTTGTGGACAATGCGTCCATCCGTGCAGCCATGGCAGTAAAATCGTCTACATGGTGGACTCCCTGCCTCGTAGACTTCCCTCTCAGGGGCTGGTGTATGCGATTCTTCTCGGCAACTCTCTCCATGATCTCAAATGCTTCACGAGCATTCTTCGTGCCAATGTCGCCACCCGCAAAAGTATCCACCAACTGCCGTGCTGCACTATCCAGACCATGATAGAAGATCTGACACTGCTGCCACATAGGCAACCCATGATGTGGAACCTTTCTCATAAGGCTTTTGAATCGGTCCCACGCCTCATAGAGAAGCTCATCATCCTCCTGTCGAAAATTGAGAATCCGGGTTCTCAATCTAACAGTTTTCTCAGGAGGGAAAAATTTCTGGAGAAACTTCTCAGCGAGTTGGTTCCATGTAGTGATGGACCCAGCTGGAAGTGAAAGAAGCCACTCCTTGGCTTGATCACGTAAGGAAAACGGGAAAAGCCTAAGGCGAATGGCATCATCGGTCGCGCCTTGGATCCTGAAAGTGGCGCAAACCTCCAGAAAACTAGCAATGTGAGCACTAGGATCCTCGTGATCCTTGCCATAGTACTGCACCGCATTCTGCAACATGGTAATGGTGCTGGATTTGATTTCGAAGTTATTACTATTGATCGTCGGTTGGGTAATGCTTGTATCCAGACCACCAAGCGTCGGGGTGCCGATATCATTCAGCGGCCTCGTCTCCAAGTCCTGGTCCGCCATGTCTACGCGCACCTCGTGGAACTCCTCGTCTCCCTCAATAACTACGGCTACTGCGCGGGCTCGCTCCCGCAACCGTCTATGAAAATACCGTTCAGGTTCAGAAGAAGGCTCGACGATTGCTGACGCGGGGGTTGAGGACATGCACTACCTGCAAAACAAGAAAAATATACAATACAACTAGACTAATGGAAAATAAGCGCACGAAAATAAAAATAAAAATAAACTAAACTAAACTAAACTACACAAACAACAAGACACTGAAAAAAAAATATTTTTCTACAAACAAAATATTAACAAGTGGCTAAATCAATAACTCGAATCGTTCTTGAAATATGTCGCGTCCCCAGCAACGGCGCCAAAAACTTGATGGTGTGTGAAGTATATATATTTTTATGAAGATATTTGTTCACACAATTTCTAGTTTTAAAATAGTTTTTACCCTAAATTAAACTACACACACGAAAGGCAAGTGTACCTATCGAAAAGTGATATAATTTAAATGGTAAGAACCGGATATCAATCCGTGGACGCGGTTTCTCAATACTAAACCTTTGTTACTGTAGAGCCTATTCGAGAGTTGGGTTGAGTTTTCTAAATTAAAGTAACTAAATATTAAATGACACTAGAAATAAACGGAGTTAAAAACAATATTAATTAAAAATCATCTAAACTAAGATTCCACTAATAACATGTAATGTTCCTAAAGTAAGAAATGATGGTAAGACAAAACTCTCTAATAATTAAGTTCCAATCAAGGTCTCTTAATTATATAATCCTTTGGAAAATTAAAATGACAAAACACTTTAATCACCTAGAATCATTCTTTGAAGTCCGTTTTGTAATATTTAAGTTAATCTTTAAACACGAGTTATTCATTTGTCAAAATTCCTAACTCGACAACTTAAGGAAAATTAATTTGAACAACAATTTAATCACCTAAAGTTGTTTTTATGTAGATAAATATTTATATTGTTCAAGTGACAAATCTAAGGTTTAAAACTTGTAAGATAATAATTTTGGCCTAAACTACTAACTTACAATTTCTTATCAACCTTAGAATCTAACACAACACCATTATGATTTTTCCAAATCTAAGTGCAAGATTTCACACATGTTCAAGTTCTTCATCTCAAGTTAGTTAACAATTACCATTCCTAGTTTCATGTTATGAACCTAGTTATTACTAACAAGATTCAATAATCAACATCTACACATGGGTTTTCCAACATTCATGAGCAAATATTCATCAAACTAACATGGATTATGAACTTTAAACATATACAAAAGTCCAAGAACAATACTAAAAATTCATCATCAAGATTAACATAAACTAAATACCATCATGTCTTACAATTATCACATTACATAATCAAAAGCTTCATCATAGTTTAGATAACTAAAGGTGTTTAGCCCATAAGGCTTACAACAACTACAAACATACTTGCTAAACTACCAAAATTCATGGTTAAGATTAAGAAATTCAAACCATAAGCAAGCAAGGTAAGTAGGTTGGTTGGTTGATGTTCCTTGGTACTTCAATGGCCTTCAAAGCTCCTTTAGAATGGTGAAAATCGGCTGGAGAGAAGTGTGTTTGAACCCCCAAGACCCAACACCCAAAAATGAGCAAAATGAGGTGTTTTTATAGCCATCTGTCAAAAAGCGCGACCACGCTTTCCAAAAGCGCGGCCGTGCTTATGCAGCTACAGTACAATGCTTTCTTTTATCTCACTTTACGTTATTTCCAAATTTAGCAAATCTCGAAACGGGCTCCAAGGCCAATCACACGACCGCGCTTTTCAAAAGCCCGACCGCGCTATGTCTGATTTGGACAAATTTTGGAGAAGCACGACCACGCTTATGAATTGCATGGCCGCGCCATATCTGACTTGGGCAAATTTTGCTCTTGATTTGAAAAGCATGACCACGCTTATGAATTGCGTGGCCACGCTTTTTCTAAGACTTCACCAAAATGTTGCTCAAGCTGCATAACTTCGTTGTTTTCTTCTTGTGCGCTACTAGAGGTTGTATTTTCACAAAAACAATAACTAAGTATCGAAACCAATGAAAACACAATTGAAAATCAACAAATGGGAGATAAATGTGGGTGAAATTTATGTATAATTTTGCACATATCATTTATCTATATATAAGGCCTTGTATTCATCATTATTATTCAATCAAAAACCCTAATACAATACAAAGTTTGATTGAGCTACACACGAAGGTACAATTCTCTAGTATGCTAAGCATTTTAGGTTTGACTTGGAATGTTTGTTTTAATAGATTGTTACTATCAAGAAAACTCTTCCATTGTTCATGGAGCTTTAGGTTTGGTTTGATGATAGAACAGCAAATGCTATATGCTGGGCCTGTTTCTACAAATCTTCAAGGTTTACTACAAGATTCATGTTTTCAAAAAAATATATTTTATGCACCATGTAATGTACTTACACATATATTTGTTGTTTCATCAGGGTTATGATTGTTGCTGATCCATCTAGTGACAGCCCACAACCGGCTCAGCAAGAGTCCAACATCAGGCCCACTCGTGAACACAAGAAACCAGCCCGATTTGCCAATTAATAGTTCTGTTTGATTTTTGCCAATTCAATAATTGTTTGCATTGTTAGTTTAGTAGTTATGCATGTAAGTTAGTGGGTTAGTGGAGCATGGTAGGGATAGTGCATTCATGTCTCCAACAAATAAGGATAGTGGACATCATGTGTTCCATCCATTGCATATTTAAATTCCTTGTATTTTGTTTTGAGAAATAGACGAGAAAATTGCTCCAAGTCCTCTTCTCTTATCTTGATTATTCTAGGAAGTTTGTAGGTTTTCTTTGTAAACCTATCAGTTGCTCTATCATTTCTTCTTGATTATGAAAAAATGAGCAAGAAAATGATAGTGATGAGTCGAGTGACGAAGAAGAACCAATCCAACCTCATATAGTTGTGAGTAAAGAGGCTATCTACAAGGTTAGTTGCTTACTTTGTAACCTTTATTGGTTCTAAATGTCTTGTATTTCTCTTTAAGGAACCGTTTTTTAAGGAGAAGTTTTTTACTGTTTTATAAAAAATAGGTGAAAACATAGGGTACCTGTTGTGTTTGAATTTTTTTAGTTGGAACCTTATAGTAATGGCTTTTGCATTTATGTTGTAGATATTTTGCTGCTACACTATGTTTTGTACATTTTTTATGTTTAAAAAAGAAGGGATTGAAAATCAACAGATCCAGAAACAATTATGTTTTTGCTCGCATTTTATGTTAAAAAATGTGTGTTTTTTTGTTTGATATGTGATGATTATTTAGATGGTTAATAGTTTTTTTTTATGGTAGTGCTAAAATATTTAGATACGATTATATTAGTTAGTAGTTTAAATTATAAAAGTATAACATAGTAGTTTACATAATTTTACCAAACAAACTCACAAATTACAAGATGAGAAGGTCAGTGTCTATTTTGCTCGATCAAAACTTGATTCGTATACCAGATTGGAGTAGATTTTATCCAATACCACACCGGAAGAGATAGGAAACTGATAGGTGCTAGATATTATCTGAGTGGATACGAAGCCGCAAAACAAGATAAGCTTGAATACATTGACGATCCAAAAAATGAACGATCTTATCGATCAGCAAGAGATAGTAACGGACATGGGAACCACACGGCCTCCACAGCTGCAGGGCGTTACGTGACATGAACTACAAGGGTCTAGCTCAGGGTAGCGCGAGAGGTGGTGCACCAATGGCTAGAGTAGCGGTCTACAAGACATGTTGGAATTCAGGTTGTTATGATGCTGACATATTAGCTGCATTTAATGATGCGGTCAGAGATGGGGTGCACATTGTGTCACTGTCTATCAGCCCTGATGCGCGCCTTAAGGATATTACTTAAGTGATGCCATTTCAATCAGCTCGTTTCACGTGGTTAGCAGTGGGATTAACAGCTGTTTCTTCGGTTGGTAACCAAGGGACCACAGGGTCTGTCACTAATCTTGCTCCATGAAATTTTTCTTCTAAAATAGAAGAGTCACATGGGACACTCATTACATAAATTGGCAATAATTATTCCTTGCAATAATTCTTATGCCAAACATCAAACCCTTTATTTAAGGCTTCTAGACGTGTTTGGTTAAACAAACCAGATGCCCATCGTACGTCCCCAATATTAATTCCGGGTTGTCAAAATCTTTTATATGGTTTGAATCTTACACTTTTCTTACACATGCCAAACATGATTCATGATGTCACTACTAAAAAAAATGAGTATCACCGATAGCTACAGTCCGTCACTTATTTCTGTGGAGATATAGAAATCCAGAATCGAAATTGGAAATAAGGCGCGAGAAATTATTGTTGGGCAGTAGGTTTTTTCGTGGGAAAAACAAAGAAGAAGGAAGGTGTTGACTTTTGAAAGTCAAACCACAAAAGAAAAAAAAACCGTTTTACATTCGAAGGGTTTTATAATATTTTTTGAAGTAAGTGCTTGTTTGTCTGTTACGTATTATGTATATATAACTCTAATCTTTATTCCTTGTTTTGGAAAGGCTGATCTCACACTCTGCTAAGTCAATATGAAGCTGCAAGAAGACTCATCGAATAATTGTCCGCATTTGCCGACTAATTGTTTAGAATCCAGCCTCCAACACAAGCTTCGAATGAAGGTAACGTATACATCTGTGTTAATGTTTTTGAAGTTTGAACATATCCATGATAAGGTAAAATAAGATTTTGAAAACAATGACTTTTTTCTAAACAGAGAAGACGACCTGAATTAGGTTTAGGAGCTGCAAATCAACTTTTTTGTTATAAATTAAATTATATATATTATTTTAAATACAAGATACGATGGAAATCATGAAAATTTTTGTTTTACATTTATTTTAAAATACATTGATGCTTATGTTTAAATTGTTATTATAAAGAGGCGCTTCACCTATCCAACTTCTGCTGAAGCTACGAGTATTCAAGAACCCCATCAGCATGTAATTAATATTCCCCCCAAGCATGGAACCAATAAATATTGTTGAGCTGTCGCCACCATCACAATTTATGACGGAGGCAACATCACTCCGACGAGTGTGGGGTTGGCTCGAAGTATTCTTTAACTGGCTGTGGGCGTGTTTTATATTGTTATGCCTTTACATAGTTAGAGGAGTACCACCGACGGTAAGAAGGTATATCCGCCGCTTGTTGGAGTACGCCATTGAAGAGGGCGACCACTTAGTGGGTCTAGGTGCTTATAGTGCAAAAGCAATCATAGTGCTCGCACAAATGATTGCGGGCATCAACTTTGTTGTAATCATTACCCCGCCAGGAGGTATGTACGCAGATACGCAAATCATAAATGGGAAAATTGTGTACAAGGCTGGTACAGCAATAGCCGCCGCGTATACCTCTCCCATTGAGTATAATCAAATTGTTCATATCAACTTGGCGTCCTTGCTGGTGTGCTTTATCATCATATCTATGTATATATATGTCGTTTCGTCAAAAAACTCAAGATACTTTCCTTTCTTATGCCAGCATTCCTCTTAGCGGCTATTAATATGCTTGTATACACCATTAAGTTGGGGGTGCCAATCCTAAATCCTGGAAACACTTATCAGTTGCTTAGGGAACGGGAATTTGTTACAAATTGTGTCAATATATACTTAAGTGTGTCAGTCATGTTCAGTATTGTAGTCTTCCTTGTCTGTGTTTGGAGGCGTTTTTAGTTTTCGTGGCAATGTATATTGTAATATTCTACAATAAAATTTTTGCTTCTTAATATTTCCTATTATGCCAAACTTGAAATCTCTTTAATTAGATGCCTTGCTTAGGAATGATCACTAATACAATATCACATGACCACTATAACACTATATCAAACGTAAAAAGAAATTTAAACTAGTGTGATCGTTCACGTGTCAATGGCTGTAATTAATTTAACATTCAAGAGATGATATCTATATATAGACGAAAAGAAATTCATGGGTTTCATCTATCCATGGATATAAACAAACATCTCTTGAATGTTAAATTAATTACAGCCATTGACACGTGAACGATCGCACTAGTTTAAATTTCTTTTTACATTTGATATAGTGTTATAGTGGTCATGTGATATTGTATTAGTGATCATTCCTAAGCAAGGCATCTAATTAAAGAGGTTTCAAGTTTGGCATAATAGGAAATATTAAGAAGCAAAAATTTTATTGTAGAATATTACAATATACATTGCCACGAAAACTAAAAACGCCTCCAAACACAGACAAGGAAGACTACAATACTGAACATGACTGACACACTTAAGTATATATTGACACAATTTGTAACAAATTCCCGTTCCCTAAGCAACTGATAAGTGTTGCCAGGATTTAGGATTGGCACCCCCAACTTAATGGTGTATACAAGCATATTAATAGACGCTAAGAGGAATGCTGGCATAAGAAAGAAAAGTATCTTGAGTCTTTTTGACGAAACGACATATATACATAGATATGATGATAAAGCACACCAGCAAGGACGCCAAGTTGATATGAACAATTTGATTATACTCAATGGGAGAGATATACGCGGCGGCTATTGTTGTACCAGCCTTGTACACAATTTTCCCATTTATGATTTGCGTATCTGCGTACATACCTCCTGGCGGGGTAATGATTGCAACAAAGTTGATGCCCGCAATCATTTGTGCGAGCACTATGATTGCTTCTGCACTATAAGCACCTAGACCCACTAGGTGGTCGCCCCTTCAATGGCGTACTCCAACAAGCGGCGGATATACCTTCTTACCGTCGGTGGTACTCCTCTAACTATGTAAAGGCATAACAATATAAAACACGCCCACAGCCAGTTAAAGAATACTTCGAGCCAACCCCACACTCGTCGGAGTGATGTTGCCTCCGTCATAAATTGTGATGGTGGCGACAGCTCAACAATATTTATTGGTTCCATGCTTGGGGGAATATTAATTACATGCTGATGGGGTTCTTGAATACTCGTAGCTTCAGCAGAAGTTGGATATGTGAAGCGCCTCTTTATAATAACAATTTAAACATAAGCATCAATGTATTTTAAAATAAATGTAAAACAAAAATTTTCATGATTTCCATCGTATCTTGTATTTAAAATAATATATATAATTTAATTTATAACAAAAAAGTTGATTTGCAGCTCCTAAACCTAATTCAGGTCGTCTTCTCTGTTTAGAAAAAAGTCATTGTTTTCAAAATCTTATTTTACCTTATCATGGATATGTTCAAACTTCAAAAACATTAACACAGATGTATACGTTACCTTCATTCGAAGCTTGTGTTGGAGGCTGGATTCTAAACAGTTAGTCGGCAAATGCGGACAATTATTCGATGAGTCTTCTTGCAGCTTCATATTGACTTAGCAGAGTGTGAGATCAGCCTTTCCAAAACAAGGAATAAAGATTAGAGTTATATATACATAATACGTAAAAGACAAACAAGCACTTACTTCAAAAAATATTATAAAACCCTTCGAATGTAAAACGGTTTTTTTTTTTCTTTTGTGGTTTGACTTTCAAAAGTCAACACCTTCCTTCTTCTTTGTTTTTCCCACGAAAAAACCTACTGCCCAACAATAATTTCTCGCGCCTTATTTCCAATTTCGATTCTGGATTTCTATATCTCCACAGAAATAAGTGACGGACTGTAGCTATCGGTGATACTCATTTTTTTTAGTAGTGACATCATGAATAATGTTTGGCATGTGTAAGAAAAGTGTAAGATTCAAACCATATGAAAGATTTTGACAACCCAGAATTAATATTGGGGACGTCCGATGGGCATCTGGTTTGTTTAACCAAACACGTCTAGAAGCCTTAAATAAAGGGTTTGATGTTTGGCATAAGAATTATTGCAAGGAATAATTATTGCCAATTCATGTAATGAGTGTCCCATGTGACTCTTCTATTTTAGAAGAAAAATTTCATGGAGCAAGATTAGTGACAGACCCTGTGGTCCCTTGGTTACCAACCGAAGAAACAGCTGTTAATCCCACTGCTAACAACGTGAAACGAGCTGATTGAAATGGCATCACTTAAGTAATCTCCTTAAGGCGCGCATCAGGGCCGATAGACAGTGACACAATGTGCACCCCATCTCTGACCGCATCATCAAATGCAGCTAATATGTCAGCATCATAACAACCTGAATCCCAACACGTCTTGTAGACCGCTACTCTAGCCATTGGTGCACCACCTCTCGCGCTACCCTGGGCCAGACCCTTGTAGTTCATGTCACGTAACACCCTGGAGCTGTGGAGGCCATACTTACCTTTAAGGCTGTTCGTTGTGGGTAGAAGTGAGCGACGGATTTATCGAATAATATTTTGACACGTCAACCTCTACATGGTACAGGCTCGCGGCTGGCTGTTGTGGGTCAAGGTTAATGAGTTTTTTTATACCAAATATATTTACTTTATTTACCATTTTTTTTAAACACCACATAAATAAAAACAAACATTTTTTTAAAGAACATTACATTAAAAAAATTACAATAGATAAAAAATTACACTAGAAAAAGAAAAATACACAAACGATTAAAAAAACTTAACGTAGGTGGGGGCCCGAACGTAACATTTGCCACGCCGAAACGTTGCAAAAGTTATGGCCACGAACGCGACAGTACTCCATGTGAGTAAAGGCGAGGAGCACGTCTTCTTCTTCACGGGGCATATCTCTCTGCGCCTCTCTGTACGCGTTTTCAAAGGCTCGACACTTCGATTTCAAATCTCCGAACTTGTGGGAGATGGAGTCGTTGGTACAGTTGGTACCTCCGACTAGGGTACTAAAATCGGCCAAGACCCTATGCCACTGTGGTCCGCGGCCGCGTAGGCTTCCCCGGGTTGCCGTAGCTCCGACACCGTGCACTTGTTGATACGCGATCACAAGTGCAAGTTCCTCCTCTTCGGTCCATGGCGCCATATTGATGTTGGGTTTTGAAAATTGTAGGTTAGGGTTGAGAATTTTTTAGAGGAAGAAGAAGAAGAATGGTGAAATTTATGAAAAAATGGTAAATATATAGAGGGGTTATTTAATTTGGTGGGTGAAAATTTAATATTTGAAATTTAAACCGTCCGCTAACAGAAGCGACCGTGATCACGTCCCATCACTCGCTGACAGATTCGCGGAAGGCTGTTACGGCTGGTGCCGTCCACGTGGATAAAGCTGTGGCTCGCGGGTAGACGATAGCGGCCCACACCGTACAGTCTAAGGGGATTGCGAAACATGAAGAACAAAACCAATTCTAAATATGCTATTAGCTTGAACTTTGAAATTAACATATTTTATTAGTTTGACTTTGAAATTGTCGAACTCGACCCGAACCGTCGGACAAACAAAAAAAAATTTTAGGTACGGTTATTTGAAACAGAACATCGAAAAACACTGAACCCACTGATATAAATTTATGGGTCCGTCACTCCTTGTCGTATTCCGAAGTCTAAACCATAATCCATAATCCATAATTATCTTTTAAGTACACCATGATATATAATTTTATTTTAACTATCTAATACATCTTACTAGGCACATGCCAGACTAAGGAAAATCTTAAAACCATAAATCATCACTTAACTGAGGTTCATTCCAAAACAATATTTATTTATTTATTTTTTTTGTGATGTGAACTTCAAAAACAATAGTATCACACGGTAGTTCGCACGTTCCTAGATAAAGTAACTAAATATGCTAACCAAGGTTTTTGAGACCGGATCGGACCGGCCGGTCCGACCGGTCGAACCGGGGTTCGGCAAGCTAAACGATCCGGCTACAGCAGTTCGCTAAGGTCAGAAAAAACCGGGCGGTTCGATTATTTTCTTGATTCGGTAGTTCGTTGAATCGGCCGGTCGGACCGGTATCTCACCGTAAAATAAGAATAGAAGAGATGGTTGAAGTTATGGAGGTATCTTACCGGAATGTTTTTTAATGGTTGGGCCCTTCACAAGTCTGTATAGTGGTATAGTAGTTAAAATAGTGGAAGCAGATTTGAAGAAGACGAAGACGACCATTGATGTTTTTATCCCGGCAGCTCCGATCAACAGTCGATGAAGTGTGTTACAGAGAAGAGAAGAGAAGACTAAAGAATATAGATAGCCTTTTTAAATATTTTAATCTAATACTTTATTGAGTACTCTTTTAGTCTTTTGTCCTATGGTTTTTAATTCAACTCATCACTTATGACTCTCCTGACACAATTTTAACTTTACTTAATTTGTAATATTATATATGTATTTTTGTTTTTTGTTTTCTTTTTTCCTCCTAAAACAATTTGTTTACATGTGCTTTCATAAACTTAATCAGTGTATTTCATAAACTTATTGTTGGGATTGTGAATTGTCTACACCTTTGGTTTGGTTCCCACACAATGGACCTCCACCGTCAAAATTAATATTGATTAGGATGTATGCATTTAAGTCCAAACTTGTACCACAAGTCTATAATACAAAACTTTTACCATACGATCCAGTTTTTGGATGTATGTGGTTTAGGTCCAAACTTGTACTACAAATCTACAATATGTGCAGTGTGACACACATGAGAGATTCTAACATTAATTTTAAACAGTAGTTTACTTACATAACCTTTATACAATAAATTTTATAAATATCAACGATTTACTTAATTTTTAAAACACCAAATTTAGAATTATGCAAAAGTAGCATCCAAAGTTTTATAATCGAAATATATTATCCATCTATCCATCTTCTCAATCTAACTAACACTAAAAGTTTAAATGTTGTTGTATTAAATGTGGTCCAATTGTATTTTGGTACTAGACAAACGTCAACAAGATAGAACAAGCCACCAAATGTAACGTCAATAACAGTGTGGGGTCAATGGATGACAAAGAATAAACGGTTTAGAAATGTGTGATATGATTTTGCTATTTGCTATGATTATTATTCAATTATTGATACTAATGTGATATGGTTCCGTCGCGTACCACGCCCGTGCATCTAATCATTACTTAGCATATGATATGTGATCATTGTGAAAGTTTGTTGTACTATTCTGATCTCATGTGACATCTAGTGACTCCTTTCTTTATATTGATAGGAAGATAAATTTTATTCATATGGGATTTAAAAGGGCCACTTTCCTTTATCTAAAAGACCAAATAATATAAACTTTTTGACTCAAATGCTATAATAAAAAGAAAATAGTGATCTCTAAGTCACAATGAAAATATAAAAAATCTCAAATGCTTTTGATTTTGAGCAATGTAATGTTTTTTTTAAGTTCGTATTTTTATAAATGTATTCGTGATATGACACATAATTTTTTCTAAAGGAACATGCAAAGAGGATGAGGTGAAACATCTAGATATGTAATAGATTAATAGGATAAAGTGTTTATTTCTAACTTAATAACTATTCAAGCATCTCTTGTAATCAGTTGTAAATTTGCAATGCAAACATTCATATTTTTTTTAACGGCGGAAATTTTCTATGATTTATAGAAAAAACGGGTCAACGTTGGCTTAAAACCCAAAGTACAAAATGAAACCGCATGCATTCGTATGTGGTAAATTGTCACGTACAAGTAATAAATCGATCATCATCAATGAGTGCTACAAGAAAACAAGATTTAGAAAAGGACATGACATTTAGGTCCAATTCATGAATATGTCTCCCACATGGTTTCATGTTGTGTCAATTCCTCGAAAAAAAATGATTTTAACAATGTTACGTTTTATCTTCATGTTTGGATATGTCCATTCTATATGATTACTTTCTTTTAACGTAACGTCTTATAACAAATAAAAAATTGAAATTGAAAAGTTACAACCGTTCATCATAATGGTTTTGAGTAAAACGTATTCCAAACAATTCGACTGAAACATCATAATTGTTTCGTATAAACAGTCTCCATTGAAACCAAGTTGATTAGGTTTCTATGTTATTTGTCTGTTTGACATATTGTTAACTCGGTGTCGTTTCAAGTTAGCTATCTTTAGCCTCTGCCGTATCCAGTCGTAAGTCTTCATTTTTATTTCTTATTCCAGATCGTTAATTCTTTTTTTTTAACTAAAGTACATAGCTATCACTAAATAATATACGATCACAAGTACATTCAATTGTCAAATGGTTATCCCCGCAGCATCGCGCGAGTAACCTACTGGTCAATATCAATTGAGATTTAGAACCATAGAAAAAAAAAAACAACGCACAGGTTTGAAACAAAAACAAAATTTGCCGGACAATCACCGAATCAATCAAAACTTTAACCATCGCTAATTGAATTAGACAAAAGTTTGATTTAAATTTATTTGTTTTTAGTTTTCTTTTTGGATTTTTGTTTAGATCTATCATTGTATGTATAGATTACATTCTTGTTTTTTTTAATGATGAATGTTTAATTTTGCTTTTGTCTTGTTTGGCATGAAGGCGGACAAATTCTTGAGATTTGTCTTGTTTTGGATTATATTTTGTTGTTAGAATAAGATTATAAGAAACAAAAGGATTTTTTTTGTAATTTTATATTAAGTTTCTGAGTTTCTCGATCAATCCAATTATGTTGTAAACAGAATATGCCTCAAGAAAGTTTGAGATCAGTTGTGTATAGATCATTTTGTCACTTGATGAGGTGAAATCATTATAATGATGCAGACTAAAGGACTTTAACCATCGCTAATTGAATTAGACAAAAGTTTGATTAAATATACCTCAGTTGCCGAAACGAAACCAAATCAAGGGATCACGATGACGGCGGCGACAATCCTTCTGGTGTGCGTGGTGACAACGATGACGATCGATGGTCGGAGATGGGGATGGTGGGCGTTGGGTTATCGGAACAGGAAAGTGAGGGGTTATATTCATGGTTTAAAAAGAAGTGTACTGGTGGCTGGTGTTGTAAGGTCATCTGAGACAGAGGGTTGTGGGTTTCTGGTTTATCTTTTCTGTTTCTTTGGTTTTGTTTGTGCATAGATGTCGTCTGTTGGTTCAGGCCCCAAACTTATACACACTCACAAATATATGTATGAAATGAACGGGACTTAGCAGAAGGAAATGAATTGGAAAAGGGTTGTTTATTATCAACACTAAAATGGCATATATATAGCCATCATGTACACAGTAAGTACGTGGAGTAATTAAAAAACAATAAAAAAATTACTTTCTCCTAAACACATGGTATAGTATGACCTCTTCTTTACACAATACGAAGGGAAAATCACGATAATAGCCAATGACCAAATGGCTTTTATCAAAATAGCCACCTCTTGGCTCTTGGAGGTGGTTTCCAGGTTCTAAGACCTCTCCAAGAGCTAATATTCACACTTCCACCTCCAATTTTTAAAACGGCCATAACTTTTTTATACGACATTATTTTTTAAAAAAAAATTACACCATAAAAACAAGCTTTTCATCCTCTTTCATTTCCATACCATATTGCTATACTTTAAAAAAAAAAAAATTTTTTGCTGGGTTGATAGTACTTGCGTCTAAATATTTAAACACTTGCGTTTAAACATATTTGTACTTGCGTCTAAATGTTTAAACACTTGCGTTTAAACATATCTGTACTTGCGTCTAAATGTTTAAACACTTGCGTTTAAACATATCTGTACTAAATTTGTTTTTGTTTTTTTTTATTGTTTGAATTAACATTTTTCTTGACACATTTTGACCTCAGGTGTTGCAAAAGACTCTACTTCAGCTGATGTTTGAGCTCTTCAACCTTTCTTTCAGTGTCCTTCAGTGCCTTCCCATATTTACTTATCAACTGAGAAAAACATAGAAGAACATACAGGTAATTAAATTTCAATAACCGGCTTAAGTTTCAAACAAGCTAATGCAAAACGTTACCGAGCACCCACCTCATCAACTTCATTTGATGTCATAATGAAAGGCGGAGACATCGATATAGTATCACCAGCAACACGCACCAACATTCCATGTTTCTCACATTGTGCTCCAAAGTATGCACCTATTTCTGAGTTCAAACATCATTAAAAACATTGTTTAATGTTTGTTGGTTATGATTTATATAGTCGAATGCTAATGACTCTTAAACTAAAAGCAGTCTTACTCCATTCAGGTGGGAACAATTCGTGTGGCGACTTGTTATCTGTAAATTCTGTCCCCAAAATCAATCCAGATCCACGAATCTATAAACATTTGAACATGTAAGAGTTGGCATGTTTTTACTTTTAGACGCAAGTGTTTAAACATTTAGACGCAAGTACTATCAACCCAGCAATTTTTATTTTTTTTTTTGTAAAGTATAGCAATATGGTATGGAAATGAAAGAGGATAAAAAGCTTGTTTTTATGGTGTAATTTTTTTAAAAAATAATGTCGTATAAAAAAGTTATGGCCGTTTTAAAAATGGAGGTGGAAGTGTGATTATTTTTTTATTATATTTATGGGAAGCCTCTTAGAGAGGTCTTAGAACCTGGAAGCCACCTCCCAAAAGATGAGAGGATTTTGGGACACGTGGCCACGTGTTAGTGGCTCTTTTTCTCAAAGGTCATGGGAATCGGTTAAGGTGCCTCGGGAAAGGGGAACCGTCTCTACTGGCTAGTTTGGTAAAAACCCAAAAGTCAAGGCTATTTTCGTGATTTTCGCACCACACAACGTACACTTTCAGTAAAGTAAATTCGGTCAAACCCCAACGAACCTTTAGTTATTCAACTTCTACACCCTACTTTTCTGGTCAACCATGACCAAGTATGATGATCCAACCATCACCGTGAGTGACTCGCGACCAACGAACTTACGAACAAACTCGAGTAAACCGAACAATTATTCTTTTATAATAACACATATAGAGAGAATATATAGAGAGAGAAGATGTGACTCATTAAACTGCAATGATTGTAATTGCATGTGGCATCTATGATCTGACAAATCAACATATCCAATAGAAAAGTTGACAAATTTAATTATTAAGAGGTGGGGGTACAATTTCCCTTTTTGATTCAGGTTCTTATCTTCGTGGCATTTTCTGTTGGCATCCAAGACCTTTTTTTTTTTTTTGAACGGCTAATTTCACACCCTTTTTTACACCTTTTTACACCCTTTTTTGCCCACCCTTGGAGTTGAACTCCCAACCTCACCCAAGAGAGGATTTCCTCTCTACCACTAGGCTATAACCTAAGTGGCCCTCTCATTGGTGAAATTAGGGATGGCAATGGGTCGGGTTTGGGACGGGTTTAGGTAATCCCAACCCCATACCCGGTTAGGTATGCTTGTCCCAAACCCGTCCCAAAACCCATCGGGTTTGTATCGGGTAATTACCCGTCGGGTATCGGGTATACCCACGGGTTTCGGGTAAACCCGTTAATTTTAAAAACTTATCCATTTGGTATATTTGACTAAAAACATGTCGGGTATCTATTGCGTGACTACTAACCAATACATTTAGCATTATTAAATATGCATGTAAATGATTACAATGTATAAATATAAAATAGTTAAATTATATAAAAACACTAAAAGACACAGATAACATATATTATACACAAATAATTGGTGTTTTTTAAAGAAGATGACAATCTTAACGGATAACTAGATATATTATGAATACGTATTTCAAAAGTTATATAGGAAATTACATCGGATATCTAATCGGGTAAACGGGTATACTTTATCGGGTAATTGGGTCGGGTAAATGGGTATATCATCAAATCCCAAACCCGTCCCAAACTCGCGAAAAAAATAAAAACTAATCCCATACCCGGGACCCATACCCGATTAGCCGACCCCAAACCCGTCCCAAATGTGTCGGGTTTCGGGTTTACCCATCGGGTTCGGGTTTGATTGCCATCCCTAGGTGAAATGCACATCAAACCACCATACCAACAACCCATTTTAGGCATCCAAGACCTTAGTTTACTAATGTTTAGCAAGATTAATTAAGTTTAGTTGTTAAAACCAATAGATTTAATAAATGATTCTGCAGCAGGAATCTACCGTTGTAGAGATGCCGGTCGATCGATTGGGAGGCTTGGCGTTCGTTCCGGTTTGATGGGGTGGGCTGGTAGTTCGTTCCTGTAACTGATAGTTCGGTTTTTTTTTTTCTTTTCTGTTTTTTGCTTTGTTTGGTGCATGTATGTTGGAACTATTGGTGTTTCGCTGGTATACCGCTAGCGTTTTTTTGGTGGAATGAATTTGTTGATCGTTTAAAAAAAAAAAATTCAATCAATGTGATCCAATTTGTTGATTGTTGAACTAATATTAAATTCATTTGACTAGGATAAGTTTTGTGGCTAAACAAATACCTGAATTGCTTGAAATTCTTTGGGACTCTGTTTAGTTTGTTAGGTTCTAGACTACTGGAATTTAAAGCAACTTCTGTAGCTACGCGGATTCATGAAATTGAATAATGTGGAGTGGGAAAGCCATTAGGTTCCAAGAAGATTATATTATAAAAAATTCGACTTTCAAAGTTTACAAAATTCATTTGAGATAACTGATGCAGGAGAATATTCATGGCAATTGCAACTCACTATTAGGTGAATGTACGTGACTCGATTTTGTGGTTGTGGTTGCCTGGTTGGCTAAGACCACTGACCATAAAAAACATAGATCTAAACCAAAGACAACCTAATGGTGTATATGTGCAGCATGCAAAAAGGTTAGTTTTCCCCCCTTATTTGGTTACGCCATCTAGCTAATGTGATTCATGAAAGAACATGATGAGAAAACCTGAAACAATCATAACATGAGTGTTAGGACATAACCTTCATCAATAACAAAATAATTGTTGGAACACAGTTATCATGTGAAAGTACCATTGGTGTCCTTTTTGTTTGAAAGCATCTCATCATTACATCAATAACAAAATAATTTTTGGAACACAGTTATCATGTGAAAGTACCATTGGTGTCCTTTTTGTTTGAAAGCATCTCATCATTACGTTAAATGATAATGTGGAGCCTCAAGTTTTATCCGTAAACATTTGCAGCCTTTACCTAATGCATACTATGGTAAATTTTTTTTGACTGGCTTGTAGTTATTTAAGTGATACAATAGCCATGAAATATATGGCGGCAACAATGTTGAAAGCCTCAAGTTTAGTCTGCAACAACGAACTACAAACAAATGCAATTCTTGCCTTGCCGCCGGAACGCGCGACGGGTAAACAACTAGTTTTAAACATAAAGTGTCTTTGGTCAACTAATTTTGGCATGGTCTGTACAGAGCCAAAAGCCAACAGCTTGGGAAAATGGGACATTCATCACATTCACTACATCAGTACATCCTAATTGGCATTTTGTACTCACTCCTTAATGGTCTTAATTTTAAGAAGTTCCAAACAATTGCTACCAAGGTTTTTAAACCCGGACCGGGTTCCGGGACCTAATCCGGTCCGGGTCAGGGTACTGGACCGGGAATACAACGAACCGGGAGTTAGACCGGTGGGCCGGCGGTGGGACCGGAAAACCGGCCGATTGAACCGGATTTTAAGGTATTGACCCGGATTTGCTTCATTTCTATAAATTTTACCTTCAAAATTCAGATGCCATAATAGCCACTTTGAGGTTCAGGATGGTGAATTTGTTGGCTGGAAAAATGGATTTGTAGATGATGAAGATAAAAGATTGAACTTGGAACACTCCATGATATGATACTCCATGGTCAACTACGGAGCAGATCTGGGTTTAAAACTTTAGATGAAAAGAAAGTATTATTTGTATGAAGACTAGGTTTGTGTGCAAAAGAGATAGAAGACAGTTGGCCCTATAGAAGAAGGAAAGGAAATCGTGAATACAGCTACACATACTAAGTTTCCATCTTTACCCTTTGTAGAATGGATATTTTCTATATATGCCACACATATAACAATTACAAAGGTGATATAAATAAAATCGGAAGATGTTAACTAAATTATATTATATAACATACTTTAAAGTATTTTTAATGTCATCCGGTTTGTAATACGGTTCGACCAGTCCGACCGGTCCGACCCGACCAGTGAACCGGTAAGAAAGCCGGTTCAGCGTCCGGTTCTAAAAACATTGATTGCTACTTATATAATATACCATCATGTACAGCATTAACTTCGTCCTACAATTTTCCCATACAACCTTTCATAGTTTCATTGGTTAACAACACCTCCCTGCAAATGAAAGTGAAAAAAAAAACATTATTACTTAGAGTTTGAAACCGAGTAAATGTTTACCGGTTATCAATAATGCTGAACTCAAATTGACACCTTTTTTAGTGATGTAGTAGGAACTTTTCTCATTGATTAATATAGCATCACTATTTATATGCTTAATAACATGGATTCCAATTGGACTACTTGTTACACCTCAATCTGATGAACATAATCTGCTTGCTACATGAAGAAAATTAAAGGACAAGTTCAACCAAAACCATATAACCTCAAAAACTCTGTAAGTGTAATTGCTTTGTGAAATTATAGCATAAAAGGTGTGAAAGTACAACAGCTTTGGACAATATATATAGGGTTTTTCTAACTCTAGGATGGAACATTTACAACAAATCTTAGGGATTTATGAGTAGATCCATCCAAACACAACCATTAAATGAGAATCTGCCAGAATTATAAAGGGAAAAGGTAATACAAAAAAAAAAGTTTTTATGTTCATTTAGCATTGAAAAGTAGGTACCTTGAGACATTAAGCTTAATTCCTATGATATGAGGATTATATTCTAGTCAACAACTCCAAGAAAAATTATGATCCATGATCAAACAACATAACATATTTAAGTGCCAATAAAGATCAATTAGACCTAACAAGTAACAACATAACACGTAAGTGATATGTCCATAAAACATGGACTAATATATTAATAACTGTTTTAGTAATTACCATTACGACATCGGTTCTTAATAAAATATTTTAAATGACAACAAAGCTTTTGCAGTTCAACCCAAATGACTCATTACTCAACCAACCCATCTTGTAGTCCAGAAAGATGAGATGGTAAAATCTTGTAAAAACAATTACAGAACTGGAATGCATTTACGCATATATGGGTCAATTTGGATTAAAATTTACATATATAAATGCTTATCAAAATATGAGCAAAGTGAGAAAGTAACGTGTCAAACAGATCCATATCATGTCCATTCTATCATAAACCTTAAAATATATGTCTTCAATAGAAAATGCTTCAATAGGACTATTCAGAGTTTTAAATCTGCTACTAACATGTGTCATTAAATTTGAGCAGGTCCTAAATCAGTAATTCCCAAACATATTTATAGCAGTTAGAAATTCCAATTATATAATCTCAGGGCTGGTGATCTAGAAATCAAATTAGATTCAAACACTCACCCATATGCTAATAGAACTCGAAGATTGACTTGAGTTGAATAGAACATCCCTAAACTCCTACTGACTGAGTTGACCGCAGTTGACCAATACCCGAGTTACTAAACTCCATCAATATACACCGGAACTGATGCTGATGTCGGACCACCAGTGCCACACAAAAGTACAACCAACCGAAACTTGATTAATTTAAAAATCAACAAGTATGTGTGTTACGAGAGGCCTCGTGCCCAACTGAAAATGAAACGCTAATATACATGAGCAAACACACACATATATATATAATAATAAAATACCGGTTCAATGAGACTTAACATGTTCCAATATCCATTGATCCAATATTGCTGAACCTTTCTTTGTAGCTTTGACGAGCTACCCTTGTCCTCATTTGTATATTTTTACTCTTCAAACTCTAAAGCCACCATACAATATCATAAAATGGGAGTTCCGAATACATGTTACATGAAATACATTAGATTATTTATGTAAAAAGCTAAAGCGTGAGCATGATGCACACGTCCATGCATCCTTGAATCTTGAATTGAACAAATCCAAAAGAATCATAGAAGCAAATTGTACATGGGGTGTTATACTTGGCGAATTTGTCTACATATATTTGAGGTTTTCTATTTGTTACTCTGAGCTTCCTCGACAAGCTTCGCCATCTTTGCTACTACACAAGCTTAAGCTAGAGTGACAGTATTAATAGTGATATAACCTAAATTTTTCTGTCATGAAATGAACTTTAAACTTATGAAATAAGCATTTGTAGTGAACTTGAAACTAATGAAAAAAATGAGGTATAATTAGCAAACTTTGAGCTTGCACATATATATGTTTCATATATGAAAACAACACTTTCTTATGAACACGAAAACTCAAAAGCTGAAATATAAGTAGCCTCTTTGGACATGAAATCAATATATATGCCAGTTCAAATCAAAGACAAACAATTATAGTTAAAAATCTCAATGTAATGACCAAATTAACCATCAATTAACATATACATGGTTCATGTATATACACAGAGCAGAATACCTATAGGAATCGCATAATGCCTAAAATCCTTGGCTGTAAACTCAAGCATAAGGCTAAGTGTACACAACAAACGGTGTGAACTCCTACATATACATAAATCACCAAATGAAAATGATTCATTAACGCAAAATGGTCGCTGGTGAGCCGATACGGCTCAATAGCCTTCAAATTCCTAATACTTTCAAATTCCTAATCCAATGGTCTATTATTATTCACACATCACGTAGAAACAACCAATTCTAACAGTTATTTCGTTAACGTAAACCATAACAACATTGCGATAGCAAATTACAGGAACGTTTTTATGATTCTGAACAACCGTCATTTCTACAATGAAATACGAAACAACAACAAATTAACGAAATATGACGGTAAATTCATAGGAACGTTTTTATCAAAGATCGTCATCATATAATTTTCGGTAGGTGTTTTCCACCAAACAGTACGATTATTAAACCATGAAGACAAAGTAATATCAGCCTTTCCAGTAGAAGGATTGATACTTCTAGTCAGCTTTGCATATGTTAGCATGGTCGTTACATTGCGATCAATAAAAATTCCATTGTTAATCCTATAGTATGACGCATGCATTTTTTCTACTTCTACAGACGTGATCGTTACTTTAGGTATATTTCTAGCAAATTTTAAAATTATTACACATGCGATAGCTGCTGATACGAATGCAGTGGCCACCAAGCAGAAAATACGGTTGCGTAAGTTGTTCCTTTCGGTTTCTCTCTAAAACATATATTTAATAGATATGTTAACATATGTGTAATATTTAACCAAAATAATTCTTTTGTAACATATAACTTACAATAGGGTTGGTTAAATATTACACATATGTTAAAATATCTGTTAAATATATGCTTTAGAGAGAACCCGAAAGGAACAACTTACGCAACCGTATTTTCTGCTTGGTGGCCACTGCATTCGTATTAGCAGCTATCGCATGTGTAATAATTTTAAAATTTGCTTGAAATATACCTATAGTAACGATCACGTATGCAGAAGTAGAAAAAATGCATGCGTTGTACTATAGGATTAACAATGGAATTGTATTGATGGCAATGAAACGACCATGCTAACATATGCAAAGCTGACTAGAAGTATCAATCCTTCTACTGGAAAGGCTGATATTACTTTGTCTTCATGGTTTAATAATCGTACTGTCTCGTGGAAAACACATATTGAAAATTATATGATGACGATCTTTGATATAAAACGTTCCTGTGAATTTACCGTCATATTTCGTTAATTTGTTGTTTCGTATTTCATTATAGAAATGACGGTTGTTCAGAATCATAAAAACGTTCCTGTAAATTTGTTATCACAATGTTGTTATGGTTTACGTTAACAAAATAACTGTTAGAATTGGTTGTTTCTACGTGATGTGTGAATAATAATACACCATTGGATTAGAAATTTGAAAGCATTATAACCACATTGAGGACAATGTGTCGTTCCTTTTCTTGTTTATTTGTTTCAGGTCTGTTTATCAGCTGCGAATGAAATGCTATACGGCTGGATTGGAAGGAATTGAACGGACTCATACGCGTATTGCTTATCCAGGGGAGTCTGTTCCTTTTACTATTGTATTTTAGTTTTATTCTGCTTTATTTTATTCCTAACTCACGTTGAGGACAATGTGTCGTTCAAGTGTGAGGGTGGGGAAATATCATTTTTATTTATTTTTGAGTCTTTAAAAAATCAAAAAAAAAATGAAAAAAAATAAAGAAAAATTGAGAATGTCTTGAAAATTGTTCTTAAAAAGCATTCTAATCAGACATAAAGCAATTTTTCAGTATATACCAGTTGTTTCTTGATTGTTTTGGCAATAGATACTTAGTCATGGTCTAATTTGTGGAAAAGTAATATGAACCGTTTTCAGCAAGTTTTTTTTTTTTAAAAGTTTAGAATTGCCTGACTAGGTTTAACAAGCTATTGGTAATAAATGCATGCACACATCGGTAACCCATTTCCCCACTTTTGTGAGATCTTGAGCCTACTAGTTGATATATTGATACATTTTCGTTTGTTGAGAGTAGGCCAGATGTTTCTTTGTTACAGAACTTGTGTGATTTGATACATGATGAGGTTGTAGACTAGATATGCACGTAGATGATAAAGGCAATCTAGGATTTCCCTTTTTCTTTTGATACCCACGTTTTGTTTTGTGTTAACCGGTTTACCTAAGAATATTACCATTAGTAGCCAACTTTAAGCCTCATACCCTTTCGTTTGCTAAACCATATAACCACCCAAATAAACCAGTACCTTTACAAAGTATTGATGACATCCAAAATGTTAAGTGATTGTGTTTAAATGTTGAAAAAAATATATATGTGAAAAAAAAATTGAAAAGAAAAAAGGTTGAAAGGAAAAAAAAAGAGAAAAAGAAAAAAAAATAGAAGTGTGTGTTATGGGTCAAATATGCCCAAAGTTGTGTGTTATTGCGATTTGTGAATAAGGATTGTGAATCATATTGGTTTCACCATTTTGTTTTAGCCACTTTTAGCCAAAATTTTCCACCTTTACCTTAAGCCCAAAACCTGTAAGTCCTTTAGATATGTGCATTGTCTATAATTAAGGTGTGATTGTTATACAAGTCTATGATAACAGAGTTGCATACTTGGTTCTTGAGTGATTCATACTAGCACATTACATGCTAGTCCAGATATTAAACTGAGTGGAGTGAAAAATTGTGAGTGGTATGTTGCATTAAATAAAAACTGGAAGCATGTTAGGTTTAGTCGGGTTAATTCTGTTTTTAAATGAAAATTAATTTGACTTGCTGAATTAACACATCTAATGCTAATCTTTAAATGGGGTATGACTTTGGATCTTAGCTAAGGTATGATGGGGCGACTGGGGTGCTAGTATGTGATAATGTCTTGAGTAGAGTATAGAAATAATTTTTTCGAGACGAAAAACAAATAAGTGTGGGGGTGTGATGTGTTGGTGAAAACACCGTGTTAAAGTGCTCGTTTTGTATATATTTTAGTGTTTGATCGATACAATTTAGGTACACATTACCTTATATTAATTATAATCTAAAAAGCATTACTATTAGTATAAAATAGATTACTTTATTATGTTTAATATGATTAGTTAAATAATGTAATTAAGGTGTCTAAATTAGAGAAAGTGGCATAGTATCGTATTAGAAAATCATGAACGCTATTAAATATGAGTCTTGAGTGTGGAATTAGTTTAAATATTCAAATTAATTGCAATGCAGGAAAATTATTGCACATGGGTTTTAATTACTTGGACCATGAGACTCTACGATCAACAATTTAGTTGTTTTGCAATTAAAGATAAGTGGGCTTTAGTTAAAATCAGTTGGGTTGGAGATTGTGTACTTAAGTAGATCATGGGCTGACCAATGAGGGAGAAAAAAAACAAAACGAGCCACATAAAAGACCGAGGGCACGAGGAAAAAGATTATTCTTTTGACGGCTGCCTAGGGACGCACGACATCAGCAGCTTTGAAAAAGCTCGAAGGCACAGCCTCTTGGCTGTTTGAGGATCGCAGAAAGAGAAAAGAGGAAGCCGCGGTGAACGAGATGCACAGTTAAATTCTTTGTAACCACCTTTGGGTGTACGGTTTGTTAGTGAAACCTTTTAAACTCGTTTGATTTGGTTTTTGGATTGTTTTTCATTAAGTTGGAGAATATTTGTGATTTTAATCATTTAAACAATTCATGTGTGTTTCAATTGCTTGTTTTTTTATCATTCGCATTCGGTTTTCTTGCATCGTAAGCAGTTTGATTATTTGGAGGGTAATTGATACATGTGGATTGGTAATTGAATTGTACATGTTATTATTAAAAACTTGTGTTCGATTACCACTTGATTTAAAATCATTCAACAAAGCCATGTCTATGTGTTATCCTATCATTTAACCAGGTTTGGGTGAATCATTGAACCGGAAGCTCGGAGTGAATTACTTCATTTCTATTATTGTTACAACTCCTTAAATCCAATTTCTTGAATTTCAAAAAGCAAACGACAAAACAATTAGGCTTTAATTTTATTAGTTAATTTACAAAACTATACTTTCCACCAATTCCTTGTGGAAACGACTCGACTTTCACTATACTATATTTTTATTTGTTTTTGATTGACCAAACGACATCGATCAAAATGGCCATTTTGATTGATGTCATTTGGTCTGTCAAAAGAAAAGATTAAGTAGTAAGTGGAAAGTAAGGTCGTCTCCACGGGGAATTGGTGGAAAGTTGTAATTTTTATCTAAATTGACTAATGCCTAATGATTTGTTTTGATTGATTAAGAAAAGCTAAGAAAGCTAGGAACTTTGATTTTAAGTTGAAAACAATAATTAAAAAACAGTAACCCCCTCCGGATCTTTGGTTTGACGATTCACCCAACTTGTTTCAATTAGTAAGAATACCACATAGACATGGTCTTGTTAATTGATTGTAATTCAAGTGGTAATTAGACACAAGTTTTTAATAATAACCTGTACAATCCAATTACCAAACCATATGTGCCAAATACCCTCCCAATAATCAAACTGCTCACAATGCAAGTAAACCGAATGCGAATGACAAAAAGATGAATAATTGCAATACATATAATTTGTTTAAATGAATCAAACCACAAGTATTATTAAAAACATAAAGAACAATCCAAAAATACTAAAATGAATCAAGTTGAGTTTAACATGCAAACCATCCACCCGTATGTGGTCACAAAGAGGATTAGCCGCTCATCTTCATCATAGGATCTTCAATGATTGTTGTAGATGTTAATTGCATGAAAGAATTGATTAGATTCAGGTTTGGTGTAACACCCCAACCGATGACGGAAACATCGAGGTGTCACGTAGTGATGATTGTTCGGTAGCACATGGCAATAGATATGTTTAAATAATCGTTTATTCCATTACATATAATTTAAACTAAATACATCCAATTGTCACAAACTGAAAATTTACATGCAATGATAAGAAACAACTTCAAATAATCTCCTCTTGGGATAGCAATAGACTTCAAGCACCATTGTTCCCTGAAACTGTTAAGTTTGGAAAAGATGGGGGGGTCAACTAAAATTTGGTGAGAATACATAGACCTAGTCTAGCAATAATGTTGTAAGTTTCAAAAGTTTAGCAATTCATATGTCTATTGTTTATCAAAGTCTACATGTGGAGACAAAAACACAAATGATAGTATGCACATAATCAATCCTCCGACAAAGTTTAGGTCCATCCCGCATCCACGGTTCTCCTTATAAAGTTTAGGTCCATACCGCATTCACGGTTCTCCTTATAAAGTTTAGGTCCATCTCGCATTCACGGTTCTCCTTATAAAGTTTAGGTCCATCCCGCATTCACGGTTCTCCTTATAAAGTTTAGGTCCATCCCGCATTCATGGTTCTCCTTATAAAGTTTGGAACGATAACAATCACCCGCACTCTCCATAGAAATGGTCAACGAATCTAGGTGGGGTTGTCAATCCAATAGATCTATCATTGTGTATCGTTGGCTTGTACGGAGTTAATAATTATGCTAGTTTAATTGTGCTTACCAAAGTATTGTTTAAGACATAATGCAACATAGAATAACACATAGACACTTATGTTGAATTGTAAATTGAAAATGTAACATGTTTCACCACAAAATAGTGAAAAGGTAAAAAAAGGGCTATGTAATTTCACCGTTTGCATAATTACCCCGTTAATCTAGCTCCAATCTTCAATTAATTCTGCATGACAGCCGAAATCACCTTCATCTACCTTATCAAAATAAGCACTCCACCAAAAGCTGAGGAAACGAGAGAAGATGCGTATCCTAAAGTGGCTCCAACAACCGGTATATATGCGTGACATCCTTTAGACTACTAGGTGTGGAGGAGGCCCATCATTCATGATGGTCCTCCACCTCAGCTGCCACATCAGCGTGGGGTAGGAGCATCCATGAGATGATGGTCCTAGGGGTGTGGAGAGGCCCATCATCATTTAATGCTATTTTTTTTTTATTAAATAATATTATCATATTAATATAAAAAGTAAAGATGTATTTAAATAAAAAACAAACACTTGAATAAAAAAAAGTACACCTAAATGGGTTCAAAAAATGGGTTGTCGTTGTGGTTGTTGTGGTTGTTGTGACGTTTGTGTTTGGAGAGATGGATGGAATGGCGGAGTTTGCAAAAGTTGGGTAAAAGATTGAGGGTTATGGTGCATTTGCATATGACTAAATTGGTTAAAAGTAGTGGGGCTTTGGTGCATTTGAGAATATTGGGAGAAAGGGTTGGGAGTTTGTTGGAAACCCGAAAATGTAGCCCAAGTTGGATCAATTGGCATCGTGTAACCCGGTGTCGTGAACGGGTTTGGAGTCGGGTTGTTTTGATTACGTTGTGGTGTTTGATTCGGGTTTGGGTTGTTTTGGTAGGGATCCATTGCAAAACATATAAAATATGAATATATAAAGTATTTTATAAAAGTAGTGGTTGATTGTGGTGGAAAATGGGTTATTTGTTGGGTTTATATAGGATTTAAAAAAGCTTTTTTTTTTCAAACGGTCGAAAATCCCTCCCAACGGTCAAATCCAACGTTCCCTTTCTCAAAAATTGGTCCGGCTTCAACGGCAACAAGATGCCCCTCTTGCCGCCCCTGCCCCTATGCCGCCCTAGGGGGGTGGTGTAGCGAGGCCTGGCATATGGTTGCCTCCCCTATGCTGCCCCCATACGGTCCAGTCTTACAACCTTACCTACTGACATGCCAGCGGACACCCACCAGTCATGCTAATGTAGTAACCAATGCTGATCCGACATTATAACCATCACCTTACTTACCAACTTTAGCTATGCTCTATACAACCATCTAATTTTAATAATCATGAGTACGTGGTCTTTTAGAAACACAACTCATTATATCATTTCATGCATTACTGACAATACTAGCTTCCTCCTCAACCATGAAACAATTTGCAAAGAAAACTCATGATAATGCACCATCACGGTAGCAACCAATTGTACATAGAACCCAAATAAGGATCACATTATTTCTCCATGAAGATGAACACCATAGCCGTAACCTTATATATTCATTTTTTTTTGTGAAGTGGCATTAAGTATCAAACACAACATGGTCTAATTCTATCACAAACCACCACCGTAAGCCACCATCTACAACAGACTCCATCCCGTCAACCACCGCGCACCACCGTCAAACAACACCAACAACCTACATCATCTTCGTCGTCCACCCTTGTCGGCGCCAACCGAGCCAAAATCGACCATGACACCTCCCTTGCACATCATTTTCATCATCATGCATTCTAAAAAGATACACACAAAACATATCTTCACGCACACTGTATCCGACGCTACCATAGTGTTGAAAAATATAGTTATAATTTGATTACTTAAACGTATTGACATTGGGCCTAATGTGTTTGGGCTTATGCCCTGGTTATTGGGCTGATGGTTTAATCTGTTTAGTTGTGGTCCGGTTCAAACTTGTTTGAACTGGTTCAATGTTGTTAAGTTGTTATAACAGGTTTCGAGATGTGTTTGTGGCCGTTGGATGAAAGTAATCGTGGACGTTGATTTGGTATCTTCGTCAGAAGCTTCTGGAGCTCCATATAAATACATCTTATTATTATTATTATTCAGTTTTATTGTTTTGTTATCGTCTCTGTATTCTCTCGTCTCTCTGAGTCTGTATTAGGGTTTGTACCCTTGTCTTTAGTTTGTGTCTGTACTCTCTTGACGATCTGCTGATATTATTGATCAGCAGATCTTGTTGATACTTTGTATCGTTTATTCAGTCTCAGTGATTTGCTGAGACTAGGGTTTGGGGGGTATTTTTTGGTTTGGGTTAATAAGAGCTTTCAGTCACCGTTTTGTCGCTATATCTTTGTTCTTTATATTGTGGTTGTGTTTATGTTTGAGTTGAGGTGTTTAGTTGTTAGATTCACAAAATTCTACATGGTATCAGAGCCATAGGCTCTTGATCTTGGTGTTTTATCTCTCTTCCGCTGTTGGTCTTGTGTCTGGTGTGTTAAGGATCTGATCTAAGTAATAGATCTGGTTCTGTTAGTTCTTGATAGTAGATCTGATCTGTTTTGTAGATCTGGTCTATTATTCCTTGTGTTCTTGTTTGTGATCAGGTTTGTGTTGGGGTCAACTCCTGTTGGCTGCTGGTTACTTGGAGGTTGGATTGGATTTAAAGCTACAGTTGCACTCACAACT
Source organism: Ambrosia x helenae (assembly GCA_030844895.1). Lineage (NCBI taxonomy): Eukaryota > Viridiplantae > Streptophyta > Magnoliopsida > Asterales > Asteraceae > Ambrosia > Ambrosia x helenae. The sequence continues at coordinate 14,041 of JAUTDX010002680.1, read as the reverse complement.
CAGTACCCTAAGTGAAGGTGCTGGTTGTGGGTTTGGCGAAACCCTAACTTGGGTTCCCCTCTCTGTGAGATCTTTCCTTACTTGTTTTCTTTGTCTGTTGTGTCTAGAGGCACTGACCGGGTTAGGGTGGACCGGTATTGGCCAATTATTTGGTGTCTTGTTTGTCTGCTTGATTGTTATTCTTTGTTTGTTTCTTGTTCTTGTGTTATATTGGTCTATATACATACCTATATATATTTAGATAATAACAGAACTCCTGTGTTAAGATCTGGGTGGGCACCTTGAGTGATGAACCCACTATCTGAACACTGACACAGCTTCGTTCTGATTTAGGGTGTATTTGTTTGTTCCTTGTTGGTTATTATCTGTTCTTGCCTGTTAGTTGTCTTCTGATTTGTTATTATGGGTGATACTGGTGGTGGTGAGGTTGCCAACACTGGTGGTAGTGGTGGTGGAGGTCCAGAGCACACCTTAATCAGTAAACTTGATATAGGTGATCCTCTGTACATCCACCCTAGTGACACTAGCACTTTGTCTATCATTAGCATTAAACTAAAAGGGACAGAGAACTACTCTGTTTGGTCTAACTCTATGAAACTTGCTTTGGAAGCTAAAAACAAATATGGTTTTATAGATGGTTCTGTGGTTAGGTCCACTACTGATGAAATTTTAGGAAAACAATGGGATAGGTGTAACTCAGTTGTGCTTACTTGGTTGTTAAACTCTGTTAGTGAGGATCTGTTTCTAGGACAAGTGTTTTCTAAGTTAGCTAGGGATGTTTGGATTGATTTAAGGGAAACCTATGATAAGGTTGATGGATCAGTGGTCTTTAACTTGCACCAAAAGATTAACTCATTATCTCAAAATGGCTCCTCAGTTTCTGAATACTATCACAAACTTAATACAATGTGGAAGCAACTGGACTCAATAGTTCAGTTGCCTTCATGCTCTTGTTCTGCTGCTGGAAAATTTAATGATTTCAATAGCTTAATAAAACTAATGCAGTTTCTTATGGGTTTAGATGATGCTTATCAACAAGTTAGGTCTAATCTTTTGTTGCAAGACCCACTGCCATCTGTTAAGACTGCCTTTTCTATAGTGTCTAGAGAGGAGTCACATAGAGGTTCCTCACATAATACTAAAGGAACTAATGTGGCTTTTGTGTCTAAGGGGAGTCAAAATCAATTTACTGATAATAGAAAAGGCTCTAACAGAGGGCCCAATCCCAACCTGAAGTGCACCCACTGTAACAGAATTGGTCATACAGTGGATAGGTGCTTTGAGTTGGTTGGGTATCCACAAGGGGTTAAAAAGGGGTTCCCTAATAAGCAGGGCAATCAGCCTGCTAAATCTAATGCTTCTAGCAATATGTCTACTGGTAAAAATTCTTCTTCTGCTACTGCTTCTATTCCTTTTTCACCTGAACAGATATCCAAGTTAATGAATCTGATCAGTGAGAAAAGTGGAAATGAAGCTCAAAGTTCTAAAACTGGAGGTGAGAGTGTTATCATCTCTGGTTTTTCTTGTATGTCTAGAATATCTAGGTTAGGCAGTATCTTTGACAATTGGTCTAATTGCTCTAGTTTCATTAAACATGCTATTAGTCATGGTTGGATCACTGATTCAGGTGCAAACCAACACATGACTAAAAGTGATGAAAGGATGTTTAACTGTATAGATGTAGGAGACTATGATATACAAGTTAAGCATCCTAATGGAACTTGTGCTAAAGTCACCAAGATAGGTGACATTCAATTAGCAGAAGGAGTTGTTTTAAGAGATGTTTTTCTTGTTCCTGATTATTGTGTGAGTTTAATGTCAGTTCATAAACTTGCAAAGGATAATCAGTTGTCTGTTTTATTTGATGAACATAATTGTTATGTTCAGGATTCCAAATCCAAGAGAATCCTGGTGACTGGTAGGCAGAGTGATGGCCTTTACTTTGTTGGTGAAAATGTGAGTAGTAACAATGTTTGTTTTAATAGTGTGAATGATAGAAATCTTTGGCATAGTAGGCTGGGGCACCCATCTGATCATGTTCTGGCCATTTTAAAAGATGATCTAGGAATTAATAAAACTGATTCAAAACCTTGTGAAATTTGCCATAAGGCTAAACAAGTTAGAGTTCCTTTTCCTATAAGTGAACATAAAACTAAAACCATAGGTGAATTAGTTCATTTGGATGTCTGGGGTCCCTACAAGGTAACTAGTAGGGAAGGTTATAAATATTTTTTAACAGTTGTTGATGATTTTACTAGAACTGTGTGGTGTTATATGATGAAAGGGAAAGGAGAAGTGTTTGAAAATTTAGTTGCCTTTTATGAGTTATTAATGACTCAATTTAAAACTAAAGTTAAGATGTTTAGGAGTGATAATGGAACTGAGTTCATTAATAAACAAATGGAGTCTTTCTGTGTGTCAAAAGGTATTCTTCATCAAACGTCTTGTGTGTATACACCACAACAGAATGGTGTGGTGGAAAGAAAACATAGACATCTTCTTAACATGGCTAGAGCCCTTTTATTTCAGAGTGGTTTGCCCCTTAGGTTTTGGTCTGATTGTATTTTAACTGCTACATACTTGATTAACAGGGTTCCCTCTTCTGTTCTGTCTGGTAGAAGTCCTTATGAGGTAATGTTTGGGTTCCCCCCCATTCTTAGTCATATTAGGAATTTTGGGTGTCTTTGCTTCAATACTATCTTAAATGAAAGTGATAAATTGTCTAGTAGAGCTGAAAAGTGTGTCTTAATTGGTTACTCAAATCTTAAAAAAGGATATAAGTTGTGGTGTTTGGAAACAAAAAAGGTTGAGTTTTCCAGAGATGTTAGGTTTTATGAAGATATATATCCTTTTAAACAAAAAATTTTACAAACTGAATCTCTAGAACAAAATAATAATGGTCTTACAACATTAAATTTTTTTGATAATATTGAAGCAGATGAAACCCAGTCTTCTTATATGACTAATAACCTTCCCAATGATGAAAGGGGAACCACTAGTACTCATACAAATCTAACTAGTCAGCAACCAGGCACTGCTCCCAGGACTGCTGGGGGGGTAGACCATCATCTTCCTGATGGTGGACTGCAGCCTGGTAGTCCAGGATGTAGCATTCCTGAGGAGGCTGGCAATGATGTAGGATCTGTAAATGAAGAGTCTGACCCATCTGAGGGAAGTATTAGACACTCTACAAGGGTGTCTAATATGCCTAGGAAGTTTAGTGACTATGTTGTTGAGGGCAAAGTTAAGTATGGTGTTGAAAAGTGTGTGAATTATTCTAACTTGTCTTCTGATAATTTTAGTTTTGTTTCTAATATTAATAAGTCTTGTGAACCCACATCTTATTTTCAAGCCTCAAAAGATCCTAATTGGATTGAGGCTATGAATAATGAGATGGAAGCCTTGTATAGAAATAACACCTGGATTGTCACTGACCTACCTCCTGGTAGAAAGGCAATTGGGTGTAAGTGGGTCTATAAGATAAAGTATAGATCTAATGGTGAGATAGATAGATACAAGGCTAGGTTGGTAGCCAAAGGCTACAACCAAAGAGAAGGGTTAGACTTTGGAGAAACCTTTTCTCCTGTGGTCAAAATGGTCACTGTAAGATGTGTGATCAGTTTGGCTGTTCAAAATAATTGGACTTTATTTCAGTTGGACATTAACAATGCTTTTCTGTATGGGTCAATAACTGAGGATGTTTACATGCAACTTCCAGAAGGGTATTCTTCTGAAGGTAGTTCTAAAGTGTGTAAACTTGTAAAATCTCTTTATGGACTCAAACAAGCTCCAAGAAAGTGGAATGAAAAGCTTGTTGAAGTCTTAAAAACTATAGGTTTCATGCAGAGTAAGTGTGACTACTCTATGTTTGTTAAATCTGTTGAAGATGTCTTTGTTGTTTTACTTGTGTATGTGGATGATATAGTTATCACTGGCAACAGTGAAAAGGAAATAAATAACATTAAAACAATGCTTAAAGAGAGTTTTCAAATAAAAGATCTAGGAAAGTTAAAATACTTTCTTGGTATTGAGGTGTTATACTCTGAATCTGGTATATGTTTAAACCAAAGAAAATACTGTCTAGATTTATTAAGTGATTTTGGTTATCTTGGTTGTAAGCCTGTGAGTATTCCCATAGAACAGAATTATATTCTTTCTGTTAAAAGTGGGAAAAATGTTAAGTTCTTAAGTGATGTTACTGGTTTTCAAAGGCTCATAGGTAAGTTAATTTATCTATCCTTAACTAGACCAGATATTAGTTATGCAGTACAGTTTCTCAGTCAGTTTATGCATAAACCAACTGAGAATGTGCAGCAAATCGCCTTGAGACTGCTTAGATATCTGAAGCAGTCACCAGGCAAAGGCATCTGGTTTAAGAAAGGGGAGGATTTGAGTCTTTCAGCATATTCTGATGCTGATTGGGCCAAATGCCTTGTTACTAGAAAGTCTGTTACTGGGTTCTGTGTTTTTCTAGGTGAAAATCTCGTATCCTGGAAAAGCAAAAAACAGAACACTATAGCTCGTTCTTCAGCAGAAGCTGAGTACAGAGCTATGTGTACTACTACTTGTGAACTTGTTTGGATTTCCAATCTGCTAGTAGAATTGGGAGTTAAAAATAAGTTACCTTTAAAACTGTTTTGTGATAGTAAATCTGCTATATCTATAGCAGAAAACCCTGTGTTCCATGATCGAACAAAACACTTTGAGATTGATTTGTATTTCTTAAGGGAAAAAATCAGTTCAGGTTTTGTTCAGGTGCTCAAAGTTTCTTCTGATCAGCAAGTAGCTGATATTCTAACCAAAGGATTATACAGTACTCAGCATGAGTTCTTGTGTAACAAACTTGGGTTGACAGACATGTTTAAGCAATCAAATTAAGAGGGGATGTTGAAAAATATAGTTATAATTTGATTACTTAAACGTATTGACATTGGGCCTAATGTGTTTGGGCTTATGCCCTGGTTATTGGGCTGATGGTTTAATCTGTTTAGTTGTGGTCCGGTTCAAACTTGTTTGAACTGGTTCAATGTTGTTAAGTTGTTATAACAGGTTTCGAGATGTGTTTGTGGCCGTTGGATGAAAGTAATCGTGGACGTTGATTTGGTATCTTCGTCAGAAGCTTCTGGAGCTCCATATAAATACATCTTATTATTATTATTATTCAGTTTTATTGTTTTGTTATCGTCTCTGTATTCTCTCGTCTCTCTGAGTCTGTATTAGGGTTTGTACCCTTGTCTTTAGTTTGTGTCTGTACTCTCTTGACGATCTGCTGATATTATTGATCAGCAGATCTTGTTGATACTTTGTATCGTTTATTCAGTCTCAGTGATTTGCTGAGACTAGGGTTTGGGGGGTATTTTTTGGTTTGGGTTAATAAGAGCTTTCAGTCACCGTTTTGTCGCTATATCTTTGTTCTTTATATTGTGGTTGTGTTTATGTTTGAGTTGAGGTGTTTAGTTGTTAGATTCACAAAATTCTACACATAGCCATACCGCTCCACCGAGAGAAAAACGCTGCCATCGACCTATATATGCCTCATCATTCAACACCACAAACCATCACTACCGGTTGTACGCCGTCACTTCAACACCACTCGCTTGAACCGAATCCATTTTCCCTCCTCGGATCACCACCCTCACCATACACAAGCTTTCCACATCCGTAGCCGTCGCCACCTCAGCTGTTATGGTCATAATAGTATAAGGACTTATAGTGTAATTGTAGAATATTATAGGGGTTATTGTAATCATGTTAAATTGTACTTAAATAGCCTTGAGATGAAAGAGATGAGTAGTGATTGATTTTGAGATTTTCTCTTCTTCTTTGTGTTTCTTTCTCCTTCTCCTATCTTTCACTCTTTAGTTTCTTGATTACCAAATTGATCCTTATCAATGGTGGAACTAAAGAGTGAAAGATAGAGAAAGGAGGAAGAAACACAAAGAAGAAGAGAATATCTCACAAATCAATCACTACTCATCTCTTTCATCTCAAGGCTATTTAAGTACAATTAGACATGATTACAATAACCCCCTATAATATTCTACAATTACACTATAAGTCCTTATACTATTATGACCATAACAATTTGTTACACTGCCGTCAACACTTACGGCCTTGCAAGGCCCTAGGGTTTGTTTTTAAAACAATTAAAATGCCTACAAGTTACATTTAGGGTCCTCCATTTCGTTTGTTGACATCTTGTTCCCAAGGTAACTAAAATTGCCTTTTAAGGGCATGTGTAGTCAGCCGTTGTGGGCCGTTTTGGGACCCTATAGTGCCCACGAACACCGCCCCGCGGGGCGCTATAGGGCGTTTTGTACATAACGAGCGTTGTGTGTTGGTGAATGTGACATATGACCGTTGAACGGTCAAGTAGGAATATTAAAAAAAAAAATTCAATCTTTCTATATATATATGATACCACACATAGAACACACACATACAATACACACACATACAATACACACATACATCCTTCAACCCTCAAACAAATTCAACACACAAACAAATCACCAAAATGTCGTTTCCTCCCTCCGAAGACACGTTTCTCGATCTATATAAGCAGTTTTTTCACGATGACGGCGCGGAAGAGGAAGAAGCCGTTACGAGTGCGGCTATGCTAGCGTCTAGCGCGATGCATCATATAAATAATTCCGCCCCACAGCCGATATTGTCTAGGCAATATATAGAACGAGACCGTGTAGCCGCCAATGAGCGTTTGATGAATAACTATTTCAATACGAATCCGGTTTACGACCCTGATATGTTTAGGCAAAGATTTCGGATGAGTAAAAAATTATTTTTGCGCATCACCGAAGATTTAGAGTCCGCCTATGACTACTTTAAGCAAAAACCCGACGCTAGAGGGTGTTTAGGATTCACCGCAATTCAAAAGGTCACTTCCGCAATACGTGTACTCGCCTGCGGGGAAAACATACGATATCAATGACGAGTATTTGAAATGGCGGAGAAAACCACACGCGATACCTTGGACTCTTGGAGTATTTCTGCTACGGTATTTACAAATATACATATATTTTTTTTGATACATTAGTAGTTACATTTTATATATACATTTGATTTTTTTAGGTATATGCCAATTATATGGAAAACGATACTTGAGAAACCCGACATGGAGCGACCTTCAACAACTATACGAAGCGCATTTAGAAATACATGGATTACCCGGTATGATTGGTAGTATAGATTGTCCAACCGCATGGCGAGGTCAACATATACGCGGTGACCAAAAGGGACCAACGTTGGTTTTTACAAGCAGTTGCCTCACAAGACCTGTGGGTTTGGTCGGCCTTCTTTGGTCTCGCCGGGTGTATGAACGACATAAATACTTTTCAGTTTTCGCCATTGCTAGAGTCTTACATTGGCGGAACAATACCGAAAGCTGGGTTTTATGCAAATAATAATTACTACGAGCATGGATACTACTTGGCGGATGGTATATATCCGGAGTATTCAATGCTTGTCAAAATGTTTAGTCAGACACAAGATGAAAAAAGGAAATATTTTAAAAGAGTTCATGAGTCTGCAAGAAAGGACGTCGAGAGGTGTTTTGGCGTTCTTCAACAATGATGACATTTTGTTAGAAATCCTTGTCGTGTGTGGGAAAAAGAAAGGATTAGAATGGTGATGTATGATTGCATCATAATGCATAATATGATACTTGAAGACGAAGGAAAGGCAATATGCCCAAACTATGTAGCAGAAGAAGATGTTCAAGGGACGCAAGCGACACAGGAGGAGAGATTCCAAAACAGTTCCATGTTTCGTTCCAAGGATATACATAACGCGTTGAAGGCGGATTTGGTTGAGGAAGCATGGGCGATTCACCGATTCATCACAACCAAGAAGGAGGAGGAGGAGGAGAAGAAGAAGAAGAAGAAGCAGAAGAAGAAGAAGGAGAAAACGAAGAAGATGACGACGACTAGTTTTTTTTAAATATTTGTAGTTTTTTAAGTATATGTAACTTTTTTTAAGTATTTGTAGTTTTTTAGTATTTGTAATTTTTTTAGTATTTGTAATTTTTATATATTTAATGAAATATTTAAAGTATTTAATATTATTATTTAAATAAGAAAAGAATAATTAATCAATGATTACCCAATCATTTATAAAGCCCCATAACCCCTCTTCTCACTACACCCTCTTTTTCCATAAAGCCCCATAACCCCCCTTTTATTACTTTTTAATATTTTAATACACATAACCCCCCCCCCATAACCCCCCACCACTACACATGAACTAACATTGCCAACCAAGTCCCTTTAATCCTTTAGATCCACATTTAGATGTCAGACTCGTTTACCGTAACGCTAAAATGTCAAAATACATGGAATTTTTATTAGATATTGAAGAGAAAATATGAAAAGTTACATTTGGGATGATAAAATTCGTCGTTGGGAGCTCCAAGATGGCTAGGGTTAAAGAGCTTTTCGTTTTTGGGATGGTTTATCTTTAAATAAGATGAAAACCTAAAAAACTCGCATATGATCAGTAAATGGCGCCAGGTGGCGCCACTTTTCACCCATTTTGGTGCCAGGTGGCGCCACCTCACTCAAAATCCCTGATGTGCGCCACTTTTGGCGCCACCTGACCCTGAAATTCCTAAACGGGGCGCCAAACCTTGTTTTCTTCATAAAAACTTCTTTATAACTCCGTTTTCTTCGATTCTTGCGGCCACATCTTCGTATTTCAGAGCTCTATCATGTCATCCATTTTAATCTTCACACGTCCAATATTCGTATTTAACTGAAACATTCCGAACTTGCGTAGTTATCTTATTCATCATATATAATCATCAAAACCACATCATGAAAAACACACAATTAGGCACTTTATTGAACATTCATTACCCATTCCATCACGGATATACGAAATCGGGTAATCCGACTTTGAACACCCCTAATATAGATAGTGATCCAATTCGCTAACTGTTTGTGTTTTAATGCTAATTGTTTGTTTTCTCTCCAAGGTCTTAACTTCTAGTTCCTCCCTCTCAAAAGCAACTATAAAAGAAGTTTTTTTTTTAACCCAACCCGATTTGACCCGGAACCCATTTTGACCCGAACCCGTATTGACACGAAATCCTTTTTGACCCGGACCGTTTTGACCCGAAATTGTTCCGACCAGTTTTAATACAACCCGGTTTTTGAATTGACCCGTTTTAAACCCTAACCTGTTTTGACCCGGACCTGTTTTGACCCTCCACCTGACCCAAACCGACCCGCCCGTTTTGCCAGGTGTACACATAATATATAAGTTACATACAATGTGTATGTTAAAATTTATGCTATAGTTTTGAGTTGACACTTTTTAGTTTTTAATATGAGATTGATATTTCAAAGTATGACATGTGGTATATCTTCTATAACGTTAAAGTGATTATTAAAAAGAAAAAAAAAATCAATTTGAATGTTAATATAAAAAGCTTCAAAAAATGGCTTGAATCGTGCTTGAAAGAAACTCACTTGAAAATGGCTTGAATCGTGCTTGAAAGAAACTCAGTTGAAAATGGCTTGAATCGTGCTTGAAAGTAACTCACTAGAAAATGGATTGAATCGTGCTTGAAAGAAACTCAGTTGAAAATGGATTGGTTGGTGCTTGAAAGAAAACTCACTTGAAAATGGATTGAATCGTGCTTGAAAGAAACTCATTTGAAAATGGATTGGTTACAAACCATTCGAAATTGAACCATCTCACAAATCATTTCGAGAAATTAAATGTCTTCTACAACTAAAACATTGAGACTTAAAAATTATTCTCATCTAATTTCGAGAAATTAAATTTTCCTAGATAATAAAATTTCCTTAACACTAAATACTTACACTAAAATTTTGAACTTGGCAACAATTATTCTTGTCTCTTCACCCACACCTAAGGTGATGGATACACAAAGAAGAGCTATGGAGACTGTGGTCCCTGCCAACCCTATTGTAAGTTATATGTTACAAAAGAATTATTTTGGTTAAATATTACACATATGTTAACATATCTGTTAAATATATGCTTTAGAGAGAACCCGAAAGGAACAACTTACGCAACCGTTTTTCTGCTTGGTGGCCGCTGCATTCGTATTAGCAGCTATCGCATGTGTAATAATTTTAAAATTTTCTTGAACTATACCTATAGTAACGATCACGTATGCAGAAGTAGAAAAAATGCATGCGTCATCGATTAACAATGGAATTTATATTGATGGCAATGTAACGACCATGCTAACATATGCAAAGCTGACTAGAAATATCAATTCTTCTACTGGAAAGGCTGATATTACTTTGTCTTCATGGTTTAATAATCGTACTGTCTCGTGGAAAGCACATACTGAAAATTATATGATGACGATCTTTGATAAAAAAAATTTCCTGTGAATTTACCGTCATATTTCGTTAATTTTTTGTTGTTTCGTATTTCATTGTAGAAATGATGGTTGTTCAGAATCATAAAAAACGTTCGTGTAAATTTTTTATCGCAATGTTGTTATGGTTTACGTTAACGAAATAACTGTTAGAATTGGTTGTATCTACGTGATGTGTGAATAACAATACACCATTGGATTAGAAATTTGAAAGCATTATGATGATATATAGATTAGGGGTGTTTAAAATTAAAAATCTGAATAAGAATTTGAATCCGAAAATCCGTATTATCTGAAATTTTAGATAATCCGATTTTTGGATATCGGATAATCGGATAATCTGAAATCTCAGATTCAGATACGGATCCTATTTTTAAAAAAAATTTCGGATAATCGGATTATCCGAATCCGAAAATTAAAAAATATCTATTATATATATATATAATATTATTTATATTTATATACTATATATTTAATGCATTCCAAGTTAATCCTAACATTAAACTAACATAATACGCCTTCTCGACTCCGAAATATTAATATATATATATATAGGTAGATATATATATATATATATTGAATGTGTGTTTTAAGAATGTTCGGTTTTAGACTCTTAGAAGAAAAGGAAAAGAATTAAATTTCGGATCCGGATTCGGATCCGAATATTGACTATCCGAAATTTCGGATCATCTGATTTTCGGATATACGAAATCGGATAATCCAACTTTGAACATCCCTAATATAGATAGTGATCCAATTTTGTTAACCCATTTTTTCATCAATATTTATTTACTCCCTGTTTCTATTCAATACTCATATATGTTACTCAATATCAAACATAGGTTTCATTTGATATTGGTATTAAAGAACTAAGAACACCATTCACTTTTGATTAATACACAAACTGTGATAAAGACATGCAAATATGATATACTCTGCTTTACTGGCCTTTCACGTCCATTTTGCTTGTAGAAGTTTGCTTACCAAAAATTTTCATTACCACAATCTTCAACACCTCTTTTTCCATTGGGACTTGTGGCAGTATCCACAATGGCATCAACACATACAACATCCTTCAAACAAATCACGAAACAACTAATAAAACGTTACATAACAATACAAGTTGTAGAAACAACGTAGACATACTTGCACAAGGCATAAATACCTTAGAAGTAACTTGAAACCCAAGTTGCGAAGATTCTGAAAGGTTAACAGATTTGTTTTCACAAACTTCCTGAGTGACCTAAAAAGTGCTCATATACAAATAAACATAACAGATTTGAACGTCTACTGAAAATAAATGCTTATTACAAAATAATTAGAATAAATACCTTGCCAGAATTATCCTGTACATTCTCATATCCGTCAACCAACTCTTCAATTATAATATGATCATCACAAATCTTGACCACAGTGTACACATGGTACTCATTTGTAAGATTGTAATCAGAAACATCAATCTTGAAAACCAGTTTCTTTTCAACCATTCGAGACAACTCATGCGGCAAACTTTTTGTGTCGCTTTCCTTCAACTGCCTTTCCCTAATATCACATGCAACAGCTCTAATGATTCTCATGACATCTTTATCAAACATCACAAATGATACACTACCGGATTCATCTTGAACCCTTATCTGCAACTTGAACCTAAAACAAATAAAACATAATTTATCTAAAAAAACCTGCATGAAATGAAATGAAAAATCTGGAAACAAAAAAAGTGTATACATCTACTACTTTGCATACTTTGTGGTAATGGAAGTACATTCACACTGGCATTTTCGACAAACCAACGCAGTAGCAGGCAATTTGAGAATTGTTTCACACACTTCTTCAGCATTTTGCAAATACTCTGATTTACTTAAAACTTTCTTGTTACACTTGCGGCAGACATCATAAAACCAACCATAGCTTTCTTCAACACTTTTTATGGTGGCAACCACAACAAAGACATTGGCTGCAAACACAATATATATTCAACATACACTTTTTAAAGAATAGAAACATGTAATAAACTGAAGACATATAAAAGGTACGTATAAAATATTGAAACCTCTTGAATGTCAATGAGTTCATCAGCACGCTTCTTCTGTGTTCCAAATGAATTCCTGACGCAATGGATAAACAGTCTGGGAAGAAAGAACGATTTGAGAAGTACAACCAGACTCTTGTTCTTGTTTCAACATCAAACTACATAATATGGAAAATAATTACATCTCTTAGCTAAAGCAAATTAAATGTAAATTTGCCTATAGAAATATAAATAAATAGCACCCCCTCCTTAGGTCAGAAACCTCATCTATTCCTTGATTGATAAAGAGGCGAGATCCATACTTATCGGTTTGAACTGTAATTCGTTCTAAAAATTTCACAACGCACATATCTTTACTGACTTCAGTTATATTAATATCTTTTTAAAATAACAAACACTGAAACACAAGTTTACCGTTCCAGTCTCTAACCCTTCCATGCTGGATAACAGCTAGTAGATCTTAACGTCGTACCTCTACACAAAACAACAGAACCATAGATGTAAAGCAAATGCAAAAAATTTGATACTATACAAACATTAATTCGAGATAATTTATTTACATCAATAAATGTGTTCCACATAAGATTCAAAACAGTCAATCATAGATAACTTCTTCGTAACATTTATTACAGAAATCAAATTGCAATTCTTAACAGATTGTTTTCAACTATTGAAGAATAAGACTCACCTTAAAAATAGAGATATTTTTTGTTAACTGTCCGATATTTGAATAGGAGATACATACTTTTCGAAAAAAACTATATAACATATTTAAGGAATCCTTACTCTAAGTCCTGAAGATCAAGATTCATCCGTTTGGTTTCGTTGGATGTCGTCCAAACACATCCAAGTCCCCACACCAAATGACGTTTTCCAGCAACATCTATAAAAAACAACACACACAATTTACCAAACATTCTGTTAACTTTAAAGGAACAATGTTCAACCAAACTGAATGTTAAAGCTTGTTATAAAGTAAAAAATAAAATACAAACCAACGGTCAACAGATTCTTGACTTCTCCGTTAAGAATGTCATTAAAAGGTAAGAAGTTGAAACCATACTCAACACCTTGCCAACTCTTAACATGTTTCACAGCTGTACAACGATAAAAAATGATTTTGAATTGATGTGCTACAACTCTGTAGATGTCCTTGTTTTCACCTACACCGAACTTAGATAAGACAACCACACCATCTTCTTCAAGTTGACTGTCAAAAAGTTGCATAAAAGGTGCCTTGACAGAATCTTGAATCTTATCACCCTGCATATCGATTAACAGAATGTAAAAAGTATGCAGAAAGAACACGTCTTCAAGAATAAGAAAGAAAACCAAGTTATAAAGTTTACCTGCTCATAAAGAATATCACCTCCAACTTATAAGCTGTCTTCCACTTTCTTATGACTCGAGCCTTCATGTACCACATGTCTTTGGCTGGATTCAGATTACAAATAATAGTGACATGGTTTTCTTCATTGTCCATTGACGTCGACATGGTTTTAAAGATATCTTTTAAGAGGGAAATTTGAAAATCTATGTTTAGAGAATTCAAAGCTGATATTAGAAATGGCGGTATTTGTTATGTGCTTATATATAAGGAGCTAATCAGGCACGTTTCCCTATGTTAATTTAAAATT
>JAUTDX010002679.1:0-53063 GCA_030844895.1 Ambrosia x helenae | reverse complement strand
TATTATGCACTTGATCTTTTGTTTATATATATAATGTTGCCTGTTTTTGAATGTTTAATTGTCTAATAAATATTAAACCCATAAATAATAAATGAACTAACACCAAATTATAAATTGCAAGCCAGTAAAAACAATGAGATCAAAAGATATATAACCGATTATAAACGTTAAAAGATCACTCAACCCTTTCAATCCCAAACCAATAAAAACTTGCAATGTTATGAACCAAAACGACGTCACCTTGACCATCAACCACTATATTCATATTAAGTTTCGAGAATTCGTTCAATCTTTCTCGACAAGGTATTCCTCCGTGAATAGTATAATCCACTCACATTCACAATCGAACACTTTATTAATAGGTTAAAGTTAAGATTACTTGATTAATTATAGTTTGATTAGGGTTATCATGCTGTTTTTTAAATTTAAAAAATAATTAACCTAATTAAAAAGTTACTTAAATTTAATAAAAAAAGTTAAAAAAAAAGGGTAAAAAAAAAACACTTCAAAACAAACACAAAAAACACCCAAAACCCTCCCAACACACCAAAAACCGTCCAGGTTCATCCCCCCTTAATCCAGGCGCCTCGCTTTGGGCAAAGCGAGGCGCTTGGAATAACGTTTTTCAAACTCCCATGCAATCTCGTATACAGTCTGACCTTGATTTGACTGAAGCGCCTCGCTTAGGCCTAAGCGAGGCGCTTCAGAGGGGGGTGGAAATAGAAGAGAAGGGTGCCAATAGACGGACCCTTCTAAAAACATCTTCCAAAAGCTCATCTGACACCCATTACATCAACTTTCTCTTACTTTATTGCACATTCTCCTAGAAAATATCTGACGCATTGTTGCATATGTTCCAGACGTGTTCCATAAAATTTATTAAAAGGCATTACAAATCAACATTATTTATAAAAAAAAAACATTACAAATCATCATAAAAAATGATAAAAACGATCATTACAATCAACAATAAACGTATCAAACGTTTCATACAAAAAAATAATTATTTTAAAAATGATCACTTCCTCTTTAACACATCTGGTATCTTCATTCCTTCATAATCGCTTTGTCTTTTTACACAAAAATCTTTTCACCTACGAACAAAATCAATTCATCAATTTACAATTCGGAAATATGTGTGTTGCATGGGTTACGAACAAAAAAAACATTACAAATAAACATTAAAAATACGTGTGTTGCATGTGTTACAGACGTGTTTTTGCATGTGTTACAAACATGGTGTCGCGTGTGTTAACATATGAAAATAACCCCAAATCATATAAAACAACAACAGTACATTGGCAGAAAAACCCCCTCATCAAGCAATCCTACTGCACACACCTAACCCTCTTGAAATCATCAAAACATTCATTAAAAAAAGATCATCCACACCAATTTGTTAAACAATAACAATAAAATTATTTTTACTTTCACCCAAAAATTAGAAACCCCATTTGAAAACGGACCTCTATTAGAGCAAAAAAAAACTATCATTTTTTATTAAAAAAACAATCGCATGGAAAGAATAATTATCAAAAACTAAATCTAGATCAACCCCCCAAAAAAATATCCCATGAAAAGAATAATGATTAAAAACTAAATCTAGATCAACCCCCCAAAAAATCATATAAATACTTTTAGTCAGATCAACTCATCACATAACAGAAAAAATATACACATACAACAATACAACTTTCCAAATTCATCAATCCAAAGAAATTAATTTTGAAAAAGACCCAACCACTAAAAGTAAGCATATAGATCTATGGGCCGTTCAAACTCAATGAAGAAGAGAAGAATGATTCGAACGTACTAAAGAGATGGGTCTGATTTAGAGAAAATAACAATTAGTGAAAGTAGGAAGAATTTGGAGAGGATGAAGGATCTGATGATATATATCGTGCGTCTGCGAGCAATCAATGAGGTTGGGTGGCTGGTGGGCAGTGGTGGAGGCTGGTGGTGGTGGCTGATGTCTATGGTGGAAGAGAGAGAGAAAGAGAGAGAGAGAGAGAGAGAATGCTTGTTTATATATGGTGGGAGGGGGGAATATTCAAAAATTAGAAAATTGGGGAATGTTAAAAAGACTAAAATAACCTTAATGACATTAAATAATATATTTATAAATAAGGTATGTTGATGAATCTTAGCCACACATTTGGTTTCTTGAAGTTTCTCAATTTGAAAGGTTTTTTTTTTTTATACTTAGCCTATTAGTTAATTTCTTTAAATTGGTTTTTTATATATCTTGACAAAATATTAAATGCATTTAATATTCCGGCATAAAGAATTGGCGCATCGGATATCTGTAAACCGATAATATTGTTTAAAATAATGTTTTTTTAAATGGCTTTCCTGTTTTTAGTTGTATATATCTTTATACTAGTTTATCCCGCGGAGCTTCCGGATAGAAAAATCTAATATAAAGTGGCAAAATGTGTGTACTGTAAAAGGAATATGTCATTTTTCAGGATAAAAATTGTAAAGGTTCAATACTTGATAACTCATAAAACCTGCTTCTAATTCTACGTGTACACCTCTTGCTCAAGTGAAGTCTATGTACAATTTTGTTACTTCCTCAAGATATTATAAAGTTGTGATGTGAACCTAGAAAAATAATCAACCAAATTGGTATCAAATGATATTTTATGATGATGATTGACTTAAGAGGCCATGCATGATGAGGAGATTGAATATCACATATCAGCTAAAAATTTATCTGGTGTCTAAAAATCATAGGTTACATTTAACCAGCTAACAACCTTTGTAATCAATGTTCCTAGCAACACCAATCAAAATACAAAAAAAATAGATTCTTACCATACTCACTACATCTTAACATGATTAGTGACTTTCCTAGACATGATAATGAATTACGTAGATACATTGTGTTTTTTTTTTCTACATAACAAAACCCACTAAAAGTTCATTTTTTTGTGTAACAATATGGTGCTCGTTGGAAAGATGAATAAATGTTTATTAATTTCGTGTAATTTTTTTAACAAAAAAATGTCATATATAAAAGTTAATAACATTTAAAATTGTGTAGGGGGGGGGGGGAGTGCATATGTTTATGCACATGATAGAGAAAAAGATTCTTGAAGGGAAATCAAGGGGTTTGAAGACATCAATTAATGTCATGTGACATATCCTTTTTTCGTTTATTATATATAGATATACATTTTAATTTGATTATATTTTTGAAATTTATATAACTAGATTTACAAAATATTAATTTTAAAGTTATATATGGTCGATGTAAAAATTTGAAAAAAGACAACTTGTCAAAATTTATTTTAATATCCAACTTTCTTATCACGCATTAACATCCCACCCTCCCCAACCACGTGAACTTCCGTTTTTTTCTTAGTAGTATAAATTTACGTGTTTTTTGTCTGAAAAAATTATACGTATTGAGTTCGACCCTCTCTATTTTAGAGTCCGACGACTTTTCTGCCTCGGCAAAAAAAAATTCAAGCTCCACCACTGCGCATTGGCTGTAATATTGAAAAAGAGAGAAAATAACCACAATCATTTGAGTGTGCTATACAATAAAGTCATGACAAAAATAAGTTACACACTACTCATAACTTAAACTAATATGATACGTGACACCATATCATGTATAAATCCATGTATGTGTTTTTGTTGGTGTATAGATGTATGTATGTATAAATTATTCTCTTATAAAATGAAATCTCTAGGGTTTTGCCAAGTAAAAAGTAGATAAATGACCAACGATTTGTGCATATATATGCATGAAATTATGACTGATTATTGTGACTTCCAATTGTAATAATCACCGTACAACGCACATGCATGCAAACACCTCCTTGTTGTTCCTTGAACTATTTACCATGTTTACTTGGACACACATAGCACACATCTAAACACTCTCTAGCGGCCCTTGAGTTGTTTGAAGCCGAAATTTGTTTAATCATTTAACCTCCCCTTGGATGTTGCTAATGGCTAGTTCGTACGTTCTATATATCCATTCATGATTCATACCTTTATATAATCTAAGATATTGATATGGAATACAAGGGATCAACAAATCTTAGGGTTTTTTAAGGAAGATATAATGTTCATACCGTAGTCCATCATACTAATCTTTGTTCCTGATGACATATTTCACATAGACTTTTACCAACCATTTAGTTGATCTTGAAAGTCATGGTGTTCACTCTCCTTTTTGTTAGAGGACACATGTAAACAATGAGATAGTCAAAGAGGCTTAACTACCTAGGTCGATTATCGATTAATTAATTTCATAACTTTTTAAATCAAGTACTTAAAACCGTTGTGAAAGAAAGGTATTCAAACTCTCAACTTCATGTTATGGTACGGGTTGTTTTAAACTCTCCCACTTAATTTTAACGCGTCCTCCTTAGTCCTCAAAGGGATACTACTCTAAAACCCTTTGTAACCTCCCAATCCTCAAGTAGTAGTTTGTCCTAACAAACCTTCTAATCAACAAATTTGGTGGTAGGTGTAGATTTTATTTTATTTTTACCTTTTTAATAAATATAAAGCACAAATCTTCACCAAACGCGTGAATTGATATAGAACGTGACAATTTTAATAAAGACATTTTCTAAACGCGTTTATAAATAGTTTTATAAAAATACTAACTTAATTAGGTAGAGCTTCTAACTTCTTAAATTTTCCTTAAATGCGATATTAATTCATTGACCATCTTAATGTTTTTGATATCTTTACCAACACCTAGTATACAAGATATATAATATATATATATATATATATATATATATATGAATATAAGCATATACATGGTTATATATATAGGTGTATGTATTTCCTTTGTTCACCAAACACAATGACTCGCTCAGTGGTTAAGTACCAATTCATTAAGGATGAGCGTGCTAGGAATGTGACCATGAGGAAGAGGAAGGCAAGTCTAATAAAGAAGATGAGTGAGTTGAAGACTTTGTGTGACGTTGATGCTTGTCTTGTGATGTATGAAACTGATGACATGTCCACCTGATGTTTGGCCATCTACTGTTTGAAGCGCATCGCGTGATTCAAAGGTTTGAAGGATCACGATCGTGGAGTGCAAACGCCGTGCTAGATGAGTCAGATTTTCTTGAGAAACGCATAGCCAAAATGAAGAAACATGTTGACAAGGAAAAGGAGAAGAACTTGAAACATTTGATGGTCAAGTCTTTGTTTGATGAGAACGCGCTTAGGGACATCAACAATAAAAAGGTTTTGGACGGATTGCTCTCTTTGATTGATAGTGAGATTAAAGTGGTTGATGATCTAATTAAGGAAGCCTATGAGAAGGCCAAAAACAACATGGTTTTTTTGAACTTTCTATTAAAAATATGTGATCTGTAAGCGATCAAATCGCTATGTCCTACATGAATAAAATCCTACATGAATAAAATGCTCTTTTTGCTCATATTAATCATGCATTATGATTGGATATTTTCATTTTTTTTGCCTGATAACTTCCCTTCAAAATTACAATTTATATGAAGAACAGGAATATTTTCATGTTTTCCATGAATTTTCTTTTCATGGATTTTTTTTTCATGTTTTACAAGGGTTAAATGACATCAGTCAGCTTTTTTTCATATGTTTTGTAGATAAAAATATCAAGTAGTCGACATATGATCTGGAACTGGCTTCCTTTGAATGCAAAAAGCTATGAGTATTAAGAACATGATTGTTTATGATTTTAAGGAGAATTATTATTTTTGTTTTTGGATCATTAAAACCATTTAGACTACTACATTAATTTTGAAATTAATAAGAATCTAAGTATTGTGTATGTGTTACATATGATATGGAATTATGTACATGCATTCAAAGCACAATACATTAAACAAACGTATTATAGAATTGAAATTCAACTCTACGAAAAATTAAAACGAAAAATTACGAAGAGTACTTAAAATGGTTAGATGATTGATTTGCCTGGTTTTAGTAATTATAAAAGATATTATTTTCCCAGTGCCAAAAACTTGGTATTTTAATTCCAAGATATTGGTTTTGAGAAAAAGATTAATTTTTACTAAACCTTTAAACAAGTTTTAAGTTTATAAGTAAACGATAAAAATTTAGAAACTAAAACCAACAAATAGGCAGAGAACCTGACGTGTGTAGTATAGTTTTCTAGGGTAAATACCGAGTATCGTATTCCTAAAGAACACACTTTCCTCTATTCAACTTTTCATCACATTAATTAATCGGATTTGAAAAAGAAAATATAAAGAGGGTTCTAAAAGAAAATTGGTTTTTGAAAAAGGTTTTGGTTTTTAAAATAAAAAGATAAAAATAGTAAGGATATTAACATGCACATCTTAGAGACCCTCCATATAAGTAGTTAATTTTATTATAGTAGTAGTATTGAGTTTAATTATTTGTGAGGAAGTCATGGGTGAACAATCCCTTCAAAGTTGGGGATGAGAAAAGAAATAAATAAGGGATAACGTGCTGGCAACTCTATGGGTCACGCACAAAGGAAGTGTACGATTCCCATAAAGGTGTATTCGGACTACTAGCCTATAATCCCTCGTTCTCCTGTTGACATGCGGTCTTGGTCCAACTCGCATTGTCGTGCAGCTTTTTGAAAGTTTGGCCCTGTGTTTTGAGAGAAACGGTGCCACTTACGCATCACCGCATTACTTTGAAGACTTGTGTTACCACGGTTTGAGTCCTTTATGTTAGGTACTTCCCAAACCACCGCTAAGCCGCTCTTTTAAGCACTAGGTCCTCTAATTTATCTCCTTAAATTATAGTAGAGGCTTCGCCACATCACTTAGCTCTCGCTTTCCGTACCGAAATACCTCTCTTACAGTCAACCCCCAAGACAGCGTACCCCCTACCTAGGAGACGGCTTTTGAACACCGAAAACTCTCTCTTACAGTCAACATGAGGGACGGCGTATCCTCCATTGGTTAACGACTTTGTACTGACGAGATCTAGATAAAGTATTCTTGTTTTATTTATCTTTAAAGTGAGAATTTAATAATTTATTAATCAGATGCATTTAAGTTTGGTTTAGTGATCACGTGACAAACCCAACTCATAACCTCCAAGATGAATGAAGTCCTTAGCAAAGGTGGACATAATCCTAAAGGTGTGTAACCCGAAGATTACTTTTGCACCCGTAGGAATCCTCCCTTTGCTAAGAAAATCATACATACTACCGTTTTTCTTGCCTTGGATCTAGCTCAGGACTATCAGAAGCCGATCGAATCCCATGATAGTTTTATTTTATTATTTAAGTTAGGGTTGTTTTAGATTAATCAAATTAATCACTAGTTGAACCTATCACAAAGATAAACAAACAAGAAATAAGTTAAGAAGATAAACGCACCGAATAACTAAAAATAAACTACTATTAATATAAAAGTCTACAAATCGAAATGGGTTTGAAGGTAATAGAAAGATACAACCATAATGAATGATCAACACAAGAATATGGCTACTCATAGATAAACCTTCCATCTTCTTGATGCTATGTATTTAGTGTAATTCTCACGACCCTCGAGGTTTTATTGCATGAACTACTCATATGATTCCATTTTCGGCCAAGATAATCAAGGTAGGACGAGGCCTAACCATGGTGGGATGTTAGGATGGCCCCTAAGGCCTCCCACAAGATCCCAAGATCTCTAGAAGAAGCTTGGAAGTTGGCACAAGAAGGAATGCCAAATGATTGAGGTGAGCTTGCGGTTTATAGAGCTGCCTGGAGGTGCACGGCCGTGCACAGGGAGTGGGCAGGGGTGTGCCATCTGCCCCACATACGTTCTATTGCTGCAGATCTGTCTTGTCTGTCCTTTGTTGCCTGCACGGGCGTGCCGGGGGAGGGGCACGGGCGTCCTTGCTGCCAAATTCAATTTTCTTGTCTCCCAAGTTGGCTGCATTGTCTTCTAGCGTGCGTGACCTCCGTGCAAGTGAGCATAGGCGTGCTTGGTCAACTTCGGTCAATTTTATCATCATTTAAGTCCGGAAAAGGTCTTTACACATACGGGACATGTTACGAGTCTTGTATCCTCAGGAATCTCCGGTTTTCACTGTTTTTACCCGAAAATCACTTGTTTTCGGGTTGGAGCTCCAATTTCCCGAAAAAACAACAAAATATGAATGATTGAGTAGCTAAAATTAGCAATTTAAGCTCAGTTTTGTCCTATTATGAGACTATTTATGCATGTTTTATATTTGTAAATGCTAGAACATCATAATACCCCCACACTTAGACAATTGATTGTCCTCAAGCAATCAGTCACAGTCACAGGTGCACCTAAGGCAAACAATAATCAGCAAATCCTCAATCCACTTATTTATTTTATGTGAGAAAAACAAAAATGCATGACACGCCAACTCAACCCTTAGTGTATGCTCAAACCTATACCTGCTCACAATGTTCACTCAACACTCGGGTTTATCTTTTTAATGAGTTTTGTGTGACAACCCAGACTAATGGTGACTACC
This sequence comes from Ambrosia x helenae, assembly GCA_030844895.1. Taxonomy (NCBI): domain Eukaryota; kingdom Viridiplantae; phylum Streptophyta; class Magnoliopsida; order Asterales; family Asteraceae; genus Ambrosia; species Ambrosia x helenae. The sequence goes on along the minus strand of JAUTDX010002679.1, from coordinate 44,603 downwards.
AAATCAACTATCAGAATATATTCCCTTGTAATCCAATCCAGGATAACCAAACCAGTGCGACTGGCAGTAAGGGTGGCTATCACGCCCAATAGATCTACCAATGTACCCATGTTGGCTCCGTGCGAATACCGGAATTAATGATTATAATGTAAGAGGGTAACTCTTACCAGGCTCGAATGCACTGTCTTTTGTCCTAGGCCATCACATAGTTACTAACGGTTAGACTGTCTATCATAAACATAGCATATTTCCCCCCCCCCCCCCCCCAATTTTTATAAACATAATAGAAACATTTAAAAAGGGGCCGTGAAACTCACCTCAAGGCTCGTCAATATAGCTAGCAATTAATGTCCGAGTTAATCCCGACCTAACCGTTTCCCTATATAAAAGGGACACCTTTATGGTCAATTTTTAAGTTATCCCCGCAAGTTATTTACCTAACACACATGACTATCAAGTCTATTCCCGCAAGTTATTCGCCTCAACTTACTAGACTTAATAAAATATTTTATCTTTTAGAAGAAAAGACGTTTAACCTTTAGTGACACGTTGGTGACCCAAACTCTCGGTTACATGCTTTAAGTGAAAATTTACCTATTTAATTATTTAGCAACCTAATATTACCAATATAATTCTTATATTTCATACTTCACATATACCCTAAGTCATGTATATCACACATACACTTAGTCATTATTTATGTAAATTACACTCAAAATACATACCCCAAAATATTATCAAAATAACTATTTTGCATAATATTTATAAAAATACTTAATTCTTATTTTCTCTAAAATAATAATGTACTTAACACAATACTTATGCAAAAATTTCACCAAAAATTATTAAATTTCCATAAGTCATTCTAAGACTTATTTCCATGAAAAAATCCATTTTCACTTAATTTACCATAATTTCTTAAAAATAACATATTTTAATTTATTGTGGTAAATTTTATGGAATTCATATTAATTTATAAAATATCAAAATGTTCCTTTTAATTATATGAGTTTCTCAAAAATTATAATTTTGACATAATTGAAAACTATTTTCCAACGGTTGTCGTGTGCACATTTTTAACCAAAACGGCTAACGTTAATTAGCTGTTTTTTCACATATTAACATACAAATAATCAAAATATACCTATTTACATGTATAACAATACTTATAAAGTGTAATTTCAATATTTAGTATGTTTGGCAAGAATTGCATAACAACGCGTTTTTTAGTCGAACCGTAATTTTCGACACGTCAAATTTCACAAATTTACACATATAAACACTAAGAAATTTATAAACACATTAAAGCACTTCTTTTAAAAATAAAAGAAGCCCAAACTTACTGATTTAAAACATTTTTCAAAAACTTACATTTTAAGTGTTAAAACTATTGGTTTAACAACTAGTTTCCTAAATAACCTAAGTATAAACACATAGAAAACCACCAAACTAACATTTACATAAAAACAAATTTTTTTACACATAAAATATGTTTTTATAACATGTTCAAATCAGATTCATAAACTCTTTGTTCTGGGTGCCGAAAATTAGCGAAAACCGGAGTTTTTATGCGTAGAAAGTTGGTTTTAAACACATTGTTTTTATTCCATATTTTAACATAGATTATTTTAGACATTTTAAAGCCCAAATAACCTGAAATTTTCTGATCTAAAAATCATTTTTACATAACACCCATTTTAAGATTATTTTCATCACTTTTAGCCACATTTTTAGGAAATTAAGATGATCTAAACTTGGAACTATCATCAAATTTCAGGTTTTCATCGAAACACACAATTTTTCTATCAACTTATAACACTTTTTTACCAAAATGTTTCAGATTTAAACATGCAGTTGTTTTAATCATAATAATCTACAATTTTGAACCTAGATTCATATAATAAACCCACTAACAAGCATAAAAATGTGACATGCATTTTCATAAGTCTTTTTATAATTATTTGGTCTTTTAAGTCAGATTCAAATATGGATTTTTATGATTTAAAAACAAACACCAAAACTCTATTAAACAAACACAAAAACTCTATTTTGTCAACAAAAGTAACATATAATAAACACATGTCTAATCCTACACACTCACGACACACACACGTCACGTCACACGCACATGCATTTCATCTCATCATCTTTCATTTTTACATCAAAAAGTTTCATTTATCTTATGTTCAACTTCTTTTATAATTTTGCTCCAAAACTTGCTTGTTTTGGGTGAACAGTCTTGCAAACCTTTGAGATTTTTAAACAAGAATTAACAATAGGGAAAGGAATTTGTACCCTTGATGAACTTAAAGCTTTTGAAAGATGAAGGTGGTTTTTCTACTTGTAGATGCCTTCTTTTTTCTTGAAAATGCTTAAACACCTCCAAAACTCCAAAACCTTCTATTTTGATTGCTTTTTGCAAGTAATTCTTGGATGCTTACAATAAATTGAAGAGAAAGAGGGGAGTTGAAGAGGAGTTTACTGAATTGAGAGAGAGAGAGAGAGAGAGAGAGGAGATGGGGTGTCTTAGATGTTGAGATTGCACGTATAGGAACTCTCACCCACCATATGATTGCTAAAGAAGTGTAAGTATACACTTGTAAGACTCCACCATGTGATAAGTGTCCATATAAATCAGATTTGAATCTGAATTTTTTGATTAAAAATCGTGAATGGGGTTGGGTGCTTAGTGGGTTGGGTAAATTTTGTTAATCAGGGGAGGGGGTATTTTAGGTGATTTAGGGGTATAAATATTATAAAATTGCACCTAAATTATTTTGTTTTGACCCAATAAATTATGAATTATTATTACCTACTAAATCTTATTATTTTTAGTGTATAATAATTATTTTAGGTGTTAAACGCTTAATTAGTTCGAATTTTTCGGCTAAAAGCGAACTTGCGCGCTATACCGAACACTGCGCGACAAAAACCACAAATCAATGTTTTTGCATGTTTCAACGTAATTCTCACATACAAAATATTATTTTATGCTATTCCCAGCATTTACGTCCACTTCTGGATGTTAAAGCTAATCGGTCGTCACCAACGCTCATTTCGGTTAATTATCGCAATGCGATACGGTAATTTCTAAAAATTATACAATGCAAACCTTTGCATCAAAATAACTTTGCTAGCATTTATAAGATCTTAATTAATCAAAATTAAATCTTATTGACGTTAAATTTACAACTAGTGCGTTAATTACAATACGGATAACGGTTCTTAAACGGCGTGTCAGAAACCCCACCATCAGAACTTGACGGCCATAGCTTACGACGGGTATTGTGGACTCGGGTCTTGTCGATTTTTGTTCAACTTTCAAACCTTTACACCATCGGAACCCTTTCTAAACCCGACTAACCTCGTTACGTCAGGGCTTTCGGGAAGATTAATTTCTAAGACTAACTTGTTTACTCTTGTGTATACTAGGTACCAAAGCTAAATGAAAAAGGACCAGGCGGACGTTGATAATGCAAGAACCGATTGAACGCGAATCTATTGTGATGTTTCCGCTATGTTTCTTTAAAAACTCATGTAGTCTTAGTTGGGTAGTCCAAACTTTAAACTAGTCTTTTGTATTTATACTATGATCGCCTCAAGTGTTGGTTTTATGATGGCTTAGTCTTTTCTTTGATCTCTCATCCCAAGTGGCTTTTCCTTAATATAAATGTGGTTTCGTCCCTTGATCGAGTTAAGATCCGTTAAGTTATGATAGGTCTTACATTCACACTTCAAGTGTTAAAAGAAAGGTGAAGGGGGCGGACTTGAAAAATAGAAGGAGAAGAGGAGTGGGTTTGAGTATAACCCTAGGTTTGACCCAAAAAAAAAAAGAAAAAAAAATCATTGATTGCATGAATTAAACTTGGATCTTGTGTGTATTAGGGAGGGGTTTCAACCATTAGAGCAATCTTGACATTGAGTAATGGATTCCTCAAATAATATCTTATGGGTTCCTTCCGAGTTTTCTATAAATATTAACACTATAATTTACGAACACATTGGATTTTCGAAAACCCAACCCAATGGCCTTAAATCCGCCCCTGCCACCTGCACGGACCAACCCCAAAAATAATAGCATTGGAGGATGAGGTCCAAGCCTCTTGGTTTGCTTAGCGGACGGTTTGCTAGAAAAGTGGCTGGGGCCCTCTTGTACTTTTAGTGATTAAAAAAAAAGGATTTTTTGTGAGTGGGATACAAATTAAATAAAAGGAAAAATAGGTGATGAGAGAGAGGTTTGAAATGGTTTATGGTTCAAGGAAAAAACTAAGCTTAAGAAAAAAAAAAATAGGTGATGAGAGAGAGGTTTGAAATGGTTTATGGTTCAAGGAAAAAAGTAAGCTTGGAATGGTTTGTTGAAGGTTGCATTGTGAATACTCGTATAAAAAAAACCAATTAAAAAAGTGTCGGATAACGTGGAAATGTAAGTACATGGAAGCATGAAGCTAACAGGGTAGCGATGAATATGTGTGTTTTAACTTCTAAGAAGGTGATTGGAAATCGGATTTAGTAGTTTATGGACGCGTTTGTGAGTTAAGCCACTTCACTCACTATGGATGATGGTATTGGTCAATACAATTGGAAGTCTGGTCAGCAAACTAATAAGATATACAATAAAACAAATCATGAAAACGAGTATGTGCTTAAAAACACATTCTTCCTAAAGTAAATGTTCATATAATAAATTCAACTGTTTGGGGCAAACATAGAACACCAAATATGGGAAAATACTTGTTCTTGTTTCTCACATGTTTCATCATATTCTCCTCTTTATCTCATGCATCAAATTCTTCTTCATGCCCTATAGATTTTGGCTATATCAACACCTTCACCTTCCCATGGGACCCTACCGATTGCAGAGGTGGTAAAGATGGCGAAAACTGCTGTTCGGTTCTCAGGAGCCTCTTTGGCATCGGCCTTTCCCAATACCTCCAAAAACATAAAACATTCTTTCTGCCAAACCTACAAACCTCCACTTCTTGTATCTCCGATTTCCAATCACAACTCTCTTCAACACAAGACGTCCGGCAAAACTTTTCCAGCTGCCTCACCTCCACGGACGAGTTTGTCGCAAACCCGTCGAGCTGTGCCAGGATAATGACGGTATCGGATTGGGTCGAGCAGGTTGGAAGCACCCCAGAGCTGGAGTCCTCATGTAAGGGAGATCTCTCCATCGTTATAAACTGCAGTTATTGCCGTGATGCAGCAATGGCTGTAAATTCTCGGTTGGTGTCTTTGAACACTAATTCAACTAAATGTTTAATGTTCGCCACTCTATATGGTGCGGGAATAATCAACAGTTTCGGACCGGATGATATTCGAACTGCCGCATGTATACTCTCAACATCTTGGTTCACGTCCTCTTCAAAATCAAAACCGAAATCAAGATCGAGGAAGAACATCGTTTTCGCCATTTCAGGAGCTTTGGTTGGGTCTCTGGTTATTTTGGGTGCGATTTTTATGTATAGAAGATGTAGTTTAAAGAGGAAAGAAACTCGGTTACATAAAGAGTATGTAAAGACTGTGAAAGATCGAGTAGTATTGCCCAACACCGGTGCAAAATGGTTTCATATAGATGAGCTTGATGCAGCCACAAAAGGGTTTTCACAAGAAAACTTGATAGGTCAAGGTGGGTTTGGAGTTGTTTACAAAGGAATACTCTCTGATGGAACTCTTGTTGCTGTGAAAAAGATGAGGAGCTCCGACACAGAAGCTGATAAGGATTTTATTAACGAGGCCGAGATCATAAGCAAGATTAGGCATCGAAATCTTTTGCCGTTGAGAGGGTTTTGTGCAACGAGCGATCCGATTAATGGGACTGAAAGGTATCTTGTTTATGATTTTATTTCGAATGGTAGTTTACATGATCATATATTCAACCAAAATGCATCAAGAAACAGGTTAAGTTGGCCTCAACGAAAATCTATTATTCTTGATGTGGCTAATGGGATATCTTATTTGCACAATGGGATCGAACCTGCGATATTTCATCGCGATATTAAGGCAACAAACATTCTTTTAGACTGCAATATGAAAGCCTTGGTTGCGGATTTTGGATTAGTTAAGCAAAGTAGAAGAGAAGCGCAAGCTTATATGCCTACAAGAGTTGGGGGAACATATGGTTATGTAGCTCCTGAGTATGCGCTTTACGGGCACCTGACAGAAAAAAGTGATGTTTATAGCTTTGGAATCATAGTTCTTGAGATCGTGAGTGGGAGGAGAGTGCTTGAAGAAGTCAAAGGAGTGATGGTCATGATTGCGGATTGGGCATGGGAGTTGGTGAAATCGGGTAGAATTGAAGAGGTTTATGACCGTTCAATGAGAGATGCAACGTTGCCAAATAGTATGATTAGTAGATTTGTAAGAGTTGGATTACTTTGTGCCCATGTGATAGTGGCGATTCGGCCAACTATTTCTGAAGCTCTCAAGATGTTGGAAGGTGACGTTGATATCCCCCGATTGCCAGACCGCCCACCGCCTCTTGGTCACGAGTTGTCTAGATCAAGTTTCTAGCATATTAATAGTTTGTGGTCGATTTAGGATCTGTGTTTGGTTTGTCTAGATCAAGTTTCTAGCATATTAATAGTTTGTGTTCGATTTAGGATCTGTGTTTGGTTCCAGTCACAACACTTGAATTTGATTAAAGAATCACTTGTACTTATTATTCTATTTAGAACCATATTTTCCTTGTATGTACATGTATTATACCTTTTTATTGTTTAATAAGTCGCATGAGTGCATTGTGTTCTGTTCTATTGTGTAAAACTCAATACAGGTTGTCATCTTTTTTATTTATAATCTTACTTAAATGTTGAAGAACCAAAGTAAAAGATTAATTTAATTAGTAGAGATAATGATGTTAGTTACCATAGACTATAATTAATTATTAGGATTAGTATGATTACTTTATCGGTTTAGGTTATTGTTTTTATTTGTCACTTTTCATGTAAATTCGTTAAGTTCGTTTGATTGAATAGAAAGAGTGATGAGTTTGTCCCCTCAAATATCTTTTACATGTTTGTGTTTGTTATATGTATTTGTATATTGTGTATACTACTTGTTGTTAGGTGACCAATTGGTTTTTATATACATATGTATAGTTGTTTATAATTATTGTAGTTATTGTTAAGTGACTATTTGTTTTTTATACACATGTGAATAATTGTGTATGTTGCTTCAAGTTATTATACATATGTTTTTCTTCATACACATGTGTATAATTGCGAGAGTTTTTTTTTCTTTTTTTGTTACAGAAAGAACCCTAAAAACGACGATAGATAGGATTTGTTTAAAGTGAAGAATGAAACAAAGATTTTGAATGACAATTTGGAAACTGAGAACCAAATATATATATATATATATATAGAGAGAGAGAGAGAGAAAGTATAAATTGAAACCCCCTTGAGTTAAGAAAACTTAGAAAACCCATGTAAAAACCATCTAAAAAACTTTTTTTTTGAAAAAATTAGACAAGGTAACATACATGTAATTTAAGCGTTTTGGGACAAAAAAATAAAAAAAAGCGCTGAGGGGATATTTAAAAAAAATAAACAACACAAACTTTGTAATAGCGCTATTAACATATGTTAAAAAGTAGAAAAAATGTTTAAGAAGAAAAAGAACAAATTTAAACCTTCTAGTGGAGAGTTCAAATGAGAAGAAAAAATATTTTAAGAAGAAAAGAACAAATTTAAACCAATAGGAATCCTCCATATAATAATTATATTTAATGTTAAGTAAATGATTAATTTTTTGTAACCCCCTAAAACTTGTTAAATTAATGAAACTCTTAATTCAATTTCAAAATATATTCTTTCATATCAATCCTAATTTATAGTGAAGGGTAATTTCGATATGTGTAGGACAAATGCAGGTTGAATTTTTATATGTGTAGGATTAACGTATGATATTCTCGATATGTGTATGATAAATGTGTGATAATTTCGATATATGTAGAATGAATTTTGAGATGTGTAGGACCAAATTTGATAATGTGTAGGATAAAGTGTTAATGACTAAATAATTAAAGTGACAATAATTAATGTGATAAGGGTTAAACTATTTAATGTTCATTTCTTCTTTTTGTTTTCACAATAAGTTTCTTCTCATTTGATCCTCTCCCTATATATATATATATATATATATATATATATATAAAGAAAAGGGGTGGGACACATAACGCACTCAATGAGGCCATCCCTCCTCTTAATTTCCCCCCAAAAACAATAAAATTATTTATTCTCTCTCTCATGTGCATGACACATGCACTTTCCCCCATGATTTTTTAACATTAATAACTTTTTATACGACATTGTTATTTTGAAAAAAAAAACACCAAATTAACCAGCATTTTATTATATTTTCAACGAGTACCAGAGTATTATAAAAAAATGACTTTTTATGTGGTGATTAATGAAATAGATACTTAAATTATATATGAGTAGAGAAAATAGTCTGAAGACATGAAAAGTTACTATTCTACAATATTTATAGCCTATATCAGTCGGATCATGTTTATTTATCTTTAAAATGGATCTTCACTGCTTAACTGTTGATTGTGTTATTTAGTGAAAATTGAATAGGTATGTCAATCATTAACATATGCTCACTTTACACATCAGAATCACCTACCATCATCATCATCATAACATAACCTTTGATACCATTTTCGTTTTTTTTCAAGTTCACATCGCAACTTTAAAGTGTATTGAGAAAGTGGCAATTTTAGAAAGACGAGTGTTGATCATTTTCAAAACAACAAAAAAAAAATCTAAAAAAACGGCTAATTCCTTTTTTAGTACATGCATTTTTTCACTTCATATTAGATTTGTCTATTCCGGGACACTCCCAAGAAATAAACTAGTATAACATATACATATATGTATATTATGAATTTACATATATTAAAGCTCCTGAATATTTTATGTAAGTAGTTAACCGTGGAGAGATAAAAAGAGAGATAGATACTTATTTATTTAATTAGAGGAAATATTTATTAGCTAGTTTTTTTATATTAGAAATGTACAACATTGCCCCTACTATAAAATAATTAATTAAATCAACTTCCAATTATTTACAATATTTTCATCCAAGATCAATGGCTACAAATGGTTCTTATGGTTCATAAAGAACTCATGGTTATTATTTGAACCATATATATATATATATATATATATATACTAGTTTATACCCCGGGAACGTCCAGGGGTTGAAAAATCTAATGAGATATTAAAATACTAAAATGACATAAAAACAAATAATAAAGTATAATTACTCACTAAAATGTTAATAGATGATTAAAAAACATAGAATATATATTACCTCGGAAAGTAAGGCACGAAAACAGCAGAAATGAAAGGAATTTCCTCACAAACTTAAAATATAATACGAATAACAGTAAAAACATGAAAGTTCTTAGCTGCAACACATAATATGATCTTAATTTAAAAAAAATGATTACAATTATATCATAACAGTTAAATAAAATCTAACCTGAATAGGCAATGAAACCCCTACTTCGATTTCTAAAACAATAGCTGGATTACCACCCCCATCTAAAATCTATGTCCACTGTTATCTGACCCTGCTTTTGGCTTTGAATCCGGATACCTGCTCGTAATATATAAGTAACTTGAAAACTCAACTTTGACTATTAGTCAACATTGGTACACCTGGGAAGGGTATTCTTGCTGCTGATGGGTCAAGCGGGACGATTGGAAAGTGTCTTTCCAACGTCAATGTTGAGAACGTTGAGTCGAACAGGAGAGCGCTCTGCGAGCTTCTATTCTGCACTCCTGGTGCCCTCCAGTACCTCAGTGGTATCATTTTGTTTAAAGAAACTCTTTACCAGAAGACTGCTGATTGTATTATTTTTAAGTTCCTATTCATTGCATATATCCTGTTAATTACTTTGATTTTTAAATGCGTTTTCTGCATCATGCGATACGCATCTGTTGCGAATTATGTAGCTTGATGTGATCTATTGCGTGATGTGGTCTGATGCGATGTACCAGATCTTTAAAAAAATTAGACCGTCGCTCGCAATGGATCTAAGTATTTGAACAAATTAAACAATCAATCCAACAAATCTCATCAATCTTATATTTTAGTGTTTAAAAGTAAACAATTTGAAATATATTTTATAAATAGTTTTTTAGTACATGCATCAAGATTAACATTAGTGTTTAAAAATTTAAAAGTAAACAATTTGAAATATGTTCTATAAAGAAATTTGAAGGTGTTAAATGGTAAGATGATCTACGTTATTGTTATTGTTGTTGTTGTTGTTATCTTAAGTATTATTTGCAGGCTGCTACTATAATAATAAAAGAATCAGTTGAGCCAATATTGGAAGAATATCGTCCATCAGGAATTTCATCTCTAAAGTTCAGCAAGCTATCTCTAGGAAATGTTGCACCTAAGATTGAAGGTATTATAAATAATGCATCCACAACTTTAAAGTTATTTTGAGGGTATTTAGAATGTTTATTCAATCTGCTTATGTGATTAATGTGCAAGTGTAAGAGTTTTAGAGGGTGTTTGGGATTGAGTTTGGAAATGTAAAAGTGCTTTTGGTCAGAAGTGCTCATTAGCTTATGAGTTTTTGAAAAAGAGTTTTAAAAAAAGTGTTTAGATTAGCTTTTGGGATGAGAAACGTCAAAAAGTCAATAAATTGCTTTTTTAAGTGTTTCGCTTAACTTATTGTGAATATTGGTTGTATGGGTGGTAGATTTGTAATTTTTCCAAAAGCCAGGATTTCTAACTTCTTAAAAACAACTTTTCCACACTTAAAAGCCAAAAGCCAAAACAGAAAGTGCTTTTGGGTTACACAAACAACTTATTGACTTATTGGTATCTTGAAAAAGCCAATAAGCCAATAAGTTTTTTGAAACTCAATCCCAAACACCCTCTTAGAATAGAAGTTTGAAGATGAATATTCCAAACTACTTATTTTGAAAAAAAAATGATTAGTAGATAAACATTTTTAATGCGCAATACAAAATCCCCACGGAAGGACACATAAACATTGCACCAAACACCCTCTTAGAATAGAAGTTTGAAGATGAATGATCCAAACTACTTATTTTGAAAAAAAAATGATAAGTAGATAAACACATGGCGGGAGGACGTCGACGGATATGCGGAGGACGTGGCGGTGGCGTTGCTTCTCGCCTTGCTCATGGCGATGACGGCTGTGGAGATGGGGGTTACGCACTCAAATCCGCTGCTTAATGTAATACAATACATTTACATGTGAAAGTCGGTATCCTCATGAAAATAGGACATGCAGATGCAAATCGGGTGCCGAAACCATGGCCGGAATCTTATCTGTTACCATCACCTGGCACCAAGTCGGTTTTACCGGTTATAGGATTCAACTAATTCGATCGTTTTGTCGGCAAAGAAGAGAGTTGGTGTTTGTGGTTGGGTAGAAGCTCTAACAACATATTGAAGGGTGCGTGGTGGTGGGGGCGGCAAGTGAGAATAATAGACGAGATGGTCCTGGTAACCAGACCTACCCCTCCGCCGATGTTGTCGGGCATTGTATCGTCAACATGCAATTCTTTTGTGTAAGCCTCCTATTTTTGGATTCTTTTGATTTTAAGTTCTTTTGCTTGAAGTTTTCGTTCCAATGGGGAACACGTACCACAAAGGTGAAGAAGATGGTAAGGGAGAAGATAGTATTTTGGATTTGGGGAATACATCTTTTATGTATTTGTTTGTTTTAACCGAACTGCTATATTTAACTGCATTATATCTCCATTATTAATTACTTTTACATTTTACTACATAAGCAGTGATTTTTTTCCCTGGAAACGGGTTGTCGGGCGGGCTAGGGGCTTTGTGCGTCCGGGGTGGGCCGGGTTGTGCCCATGTCTTTGCCACTGGGGGGGCCGCGTACGAAGTACCCGGCGTTGCTTAGTTGGCCGTTAAAAAAAACAACTTCGAGTTATTAATTTTTCTAATAGGAAAAAACAACAAACCCCATTGAATAAATGCCTTAACTTGCTAATTCCTATTGTGGTTTTTAATCATGGTTTGGTAATGGCTTCCATCTTTTGAATATCTACCTCATTTGGCATAGCTAAAGTCATCTAAAACTGCCAGTGTCCATGCAATAAAATTAGAGGTGAGAGGAAGTTCACGCATTGTATGCACATTTTGTACTTCTGGAAAAAACCGAGGAGTTTAATTACCTTCTCTTGTCACATGAATGCTTAAAAATATAATAGGTTTTCGTTTTATTATGCGATTGAGAAATTAGTTTGCAACTACACCCTTATTAAAGTTGAAGTGATTGCAAAAGTACGATTAACGAGTCAACACCACATGTTACACTTTATTATCATTACCGTAACGCGTGTAACGAAGTTACAAATACTAAAATGTCGTCGCAACGCGCAACATGGGTAAAAAACTAGTATGTTATAATTTGTAAACTTGTTTACTTTGGATGTTATCTTTGCAGTTTATAGATAGATACATGGATCTATTACGTTTGAGATGCAAAAAGTTGTATTTTATCTCTCACAATATTTCGTAGTTAAATTTGTTTTTTTGAAAAACAAGGTACTATCTTAATTTACATAATTAAACTGAAAGATTAGAAAAAAATGTAGATATAAGGTAGTCTTTCAAGTTTTTAGCTCTTCCCTCGCGTTTAGTTGTTGACACTTGAATTGGCCATGGATCCTTCACTACTCGACCACAAACTGTTACTATGCCGAAAACTCGATCTAAACGAGTCGTGACAAAGTGGTGATGGCCGATCGAGCAATCGAGGGATATCAATGTCACCTTCCAGCATCTTTAGAGCTTCCAAAATATTTGGTCGAAGAGCTACCATTGTGTGAGCACAAATTAGTCCAACTCTTATAAATCTTGCCATCACAACCTTAGGCAATGCTCCCTCGTCTCGTAGAGAATTATCTAAAACATCCTCAATTCGATCTGATTTCACCATCTCCCATGCCCAATCCGTAATCAAAACCATCCCAGATTTCAGTCCTTTCACTTCTTCAAGAACCTTTCTCCCACTCATGATCTCAAGAACTATAATCCCAAAACTATAAACGTCAGTCTTTTCTGTTAGTTGTCCATAGAGCGCGTACTCAGGTGCTACATATCCATATGTTCCCGCAACTCTCGTAGTCATACGAGACTGTCCATCTCTACTTTGCTTGGCTAATCCAAAATCCGCAACTAGGGCTCTCATATTCGAGTCCAAAAGAATGTTGGTTGCCTTAATATCACGATGAAATATCGCGGGTTTAATCTCATTGTGCAAATAAGACAACCCTTTAGCCACATCGAGTATGATTGATTTTCGTTGTGGCCAACTTAGTCTCTTATACTTAGAGGTACCTTTGTGGAAAATATGATCATGTAAACTACCATTGGCATAAAATCATAAACAAGATACCTTTCGTTTCCATTTATTGGATCACTTGTTGCACAAAACCCTCTTAATGGAAGAAGATTCCTATGCCGGATCTTGCTTATGATCTCGGCCTCGTTAACAAAATCACTGTCTGCTTGTGCGTCAAAGCTCATCATCTTCTTGACTGCAACAAGAGTTCCATCTGAGAGGGTTCCTTTGTAAACCACCCCAAACCCACCTTGACCTATCAAGCTATGATGAGAAAACCCATTTGTGGCTACTTCAAGCTCGGCAATACAAAACCATTTTGCACCTAACAACACAAACAAAAATAACAAGTAAGATCCCACTTATAGCAAGGCGCGCGTGGAGAGGGTATATCCTAGGAAGTGGAGACTACACCCGGCTAAACAAAGCATTTTATGACCATGCCTATAACGACTTTCTTTTGTGTGTCATAAACACCCTTTCATGACGCGCAATGCGTGTCAAGAAATGTGTTTTTTCTAGTAGTGCATAAAGCTCTAGCTATACTCTACCACCTACAACTCAATGGTCCAAATCATGTGTTCTGAAAAGAATCTTAGATTTTAGAAATAATATCCAACATTCTTGTCGGCCCTATAGTTGCCCCATGAAAGAAACCATTGTATCACGTATTAAAGTATAAAAATACAAATAACAAAACTATTTCGCACCTGTGTTGGGCAAAACACGAGCTTTCACGGTTCTTACATAATCTCTATGTGATTGAGCTTCTTTCTTCTTGGTATTACATCTCCTATAAACCCATGTCGCACAAGAATAACAAGAGTTCCTATCAAAGCTCCTAAAACCGCGAAAATTGTATTTTTCTTCGATCTTGAATCGGATCCTGATCTCGACAAAGATATCCCCAGTACGCACTCGGCTGTCCGGACATCATCTGGCCCAAAAGTGTTAACTATTCCAGCAGCATATAGAGCAGTAAAAGCCAAACACTTACTCGAGTTTTGTCCCAAAGACACCAACCGAGAATTAACCTCCATTCGTGCTTCAAGACAAGACCTACACCTTAAAAACTCAGCAAGATTTCCATCACAAGACGACTGTAGTAGAGTGTTGTGACCAATGACATCAACCCAATCGGATAACGTGACAATCCCATCACAGTTTGATGGGTTTGCAACAAATTCATTGGTGGAGCTATGGCAGGTAGAGAAGGGGTGTGCAATGGGGATTGAAGAGAGATGGGACTGGAAATCATGGATGCATGAAGCGGAGGATTGTGGGTTTGGTAGATAAAAAGTATTGGTTTTCTTGAGGTGGTGAGCGAGGCCGATTCGAAAGAGGCCGCGGAGAGACGAGCAGCAGTTTTCGGTGGTGGTTGCGGCGGTTGCGGTGGTGGTAGAGCAGGCGGAGATATCCCATGGGAAGGTGTTGACGTAGTTGAAGTCTATGGGGCATAAAGAAGAATTTGTTAAGTGTGATAGAGAGGAGAATGTGCATAGACTCATGAAAAAGAATAAGGGGTGTTTCTTCATAATTGGTGTCCTACTTTTTTCTTAAAGAAATGTTATGTTAATATATCCGCAACACTCAAAATTCATTTAGATTTTGATGGCAATATAAACTTTGTATTTTGCAAAAGGAAAAAAAAAAGCAGGAGTGACACTGTATACATATATATATATAGTGGAAAACATAGAATCTGCCTGGGGTATATATGGTTTGGTTTCGTTCGGTTATTACACTCAATCGAACCCAAAGTCTTCCATTAATCTATTTTATTAACCAATCAATTTTTTGGTAATCGGGTCGGTTTATATTTAGTTTGATTGTTGATTTTCGGTTCAGTTGATCAGTTGATAACCAAAACAAAGCTTGGTGTTTTTTTTTTTTCAAAGAAACACATTATATATATACACAAAATGAAGACATACATATATTAATGGAAGTACAAATACATAAAAACATAAAACAGAGGAAATATAAGAAATTGAGATATAACTAGAAATGAATGGTTCGGTGGTTATTTTCAATTAACTTAGGGTAAAAAAATCAATAATTGGTTTTTGGTTAATTTTGGTTTGTTGTCGTCTATTTTGTTTTGGTGATTGACTTATTGCTTAACCTTTTTAATTACTTAAGACATCAACTTTTTTTTTATTTTAAAAACTATAAAAATACTATACTCAAACTATAGAGAATAAAATTCTCGTTTAATGGTGTAGTTTTTTATTAAATACTAGCGTATGAAAAAGTTTTGATCGTTTATAAATCGTTTGGGTAGTTGGTCAATATAAAGTGGAAAAGTGTAATTATTATTTAAATAAACAAAAATTGAATAAAATTGAGTGGTTAAATGTGTAAGTATTGTTGAAAAGACATATTTATTAGAAAAAAATAGTTAATATGTGCATTATGTCAGGTAATTTGAGCAAATTTAGGTGTACTACTTAAATTCTAAAATTTCTTTTGTAAGATGTATAATTATGTTGTGTGTGTGCGTGTGTCAATATATACACACGTATACTAATACGCTACCCGTGTTATGCTGCGGGGCAACAATATGCAACGCGATATTTGAATCTAATAGTTTATCATCCCCATGTTATATTGTATACTACTTCTGTTAGTTTTCTTGCTCGTATGATTTCTTACAAAAAATATTATGTTAATTGTTTTTATTCTTGTTTAACTTTTTGAGTTAATAACACTAATGTGGTGTGTGTATATATATACTAAATAAGTGATAATTTAACATTAACATTAAAATTATTAACTGCTTCGAGAAACCATTCTTCAGTGTAATAAACTAAAACACAAGCAATATATATATTAGTCACAAACCAAATAATTTAAAATATAAAATTTGGGTTTCAACCACTTGCATCGTAACGTGATCAATTTTTTTAGGCCTTACACACCTCAACTACTTCGTTACCGTTGTTCGACTACCACTTTTTGATATGAACTCACTTTTAAACGATTTTTCTTAGAATTTATTTGAATTAAGCTTAATTTTGTTTATTTTTTATTTTCCTTGAAGAGGAGACGCACCGCGTGCCTCGGTCATTAAACGACAAAAAAGAATATTTTGACAGATTTGAAGATCCACTGGGCCCCACAAAGTGAACCACAGGCCGTGTTTTCTAGGCACGGGGCGTGCCTTGTGTCTAGGCCTATAAATACCCCTCCATTTCCTCCATTTCAACTTGCTCAATCATTTTCTCATATACAACCACACATTCTACTTCTACTCACTTATTTTAGTCTTGTAATCTTTAATGATTTGTAAGAACTACATAAATATTTATTAATCCTGTAATAATTAACATAATCTTTTCAAGTTTAGTGAAAATTATCTTCACAGTCATTCTTGGCTAAAGTGGGAGAGATAAACCCGTTGATGAGGAGTTAACTAAAACGAGTAATGGAACAAGAATAGGTGTGTGTGTGTGTGTATGTTAATGACTTTAAGTAATAAATTTGTTATTAAAAGTTAGTAAAAACATTGGTGTTGTCGCTAACACGAGGCATTGGTGTTTCATTTATAACCCTTAAAAACTAACTATAAATATTGTATTATCGCTAAAGCGGGACATTCCTGTTTTCTAGGTCTATATAGAGTCAAACATGTTGATGCCCCGAAAGGGGGGTTGAAGATCTTGGTATGGGACTTTGAGTTTGGTTGTCTTGCCTTGGTATGGAGATAAGATCAAGACATTAAAGGTTTAAAAACATACATTTTAATACTAATTAATCCGGCGTTTGAATAGCTTCCCTGTTGATACTATTAACAAGTTGAGTGGCATAAATCTCTTATGTTATTGTCTTACATAATACTAAACCACAACGGTATATAGTTTCCTTGCTAATTTAGCAATAGCCTTGTGTTTGACCCAACTTTGCACGGAGTTTCCTTGTTGATTCAAGCCAATATGGTCGAGTGCGTAAGGGTCTCTAAAAAAGAACTCCACAACTTTATAGCATTAATAGAATACAACTTGTCACCTAAAAACCAAGCTCTCTTGTGATCCATGGTAACTTTTAGTCAACGAAGAATCAAGATGTAACAAGTATCATAAACACCCATTTTCTTATCGTTGATTACATTTCTATCTTTAATTTTTATTGAATTATATTTATGAGCCACAAAATAAATCTTCCCTTTTGGATTGACTAGAAGTTAACAAAGATTTTGTACTAAAAGCCTCAACTATACTTGGACGATCTCGGTATCTTAGCATTACTATATTATACAAACAATGAGTGCATGTGCCCTCCCGTAGAGTAAAGAGTGAAACTATCTTATCGTGTTTATAAATTTAAGACTTTGACCAAAGGAAAAACTAGCAATATTATATTAAATTTTATATACACTAGAACACACATCGCTCTTCATTGTCAAGACTATCATAAAAAGAGATACTAGGAGTTCCAACTTCCTCTTTTACTGCTTCATCTGCTCAAGGATGAGTCTAGAAGGAGCAAAACTTTAGATTAACTAAACAAATTTAAGACTTGATCAAATCAACACAACTGAAAATTGATCGAAGTTAACTAGAGAAGATCAAAATATCGTATATGTGTAACATCACGAAAATCAGTTTTGCTTAATTATGCCATTTCGCATGATTAACAAATAACAAAATGAATTAACTAATAGAACGTATCAACAAATAAAACTAGGATTTTGTCTTAATAGGAATGTAACCCCGTTAGTTTTTATTATCTAAATAGGGCTAAAACCCAATACAAGAGACTAACCTAGTTAGTCATTTAATCTAAAAAACTTGAAATTTGACTTGAGGGACTAAGTGTTTCAATTGGCCAAAGTTGAGATGGGGTATATTGTGTAAAATGGTGTGGATCGACATTCATAAGCAGAAGTCGATGTCCACACCAAAAAAACACACACATCACACCTACAAATCACAAATCTTGTGCAATCCAAGCCAAGGCAAGAAGAAATCACGTGCATGATGCAATTTCTTATCATCTAGGGTCAAATAAACTCCAAGGTACCTTTTATTTGGTATAAATTGGATGTTTATATTCATTTTGTATATGGTGAAAATCTAGGGTTTTGAAAAAGCGTGAAATTGATGGTTGAATAAGGTTGCTCTAGCCTTAGAGAAACTCAAACATATCTAATTTGGTTATGAATAACAATTTACATGTGTATTTGAATATTCTCTTATGATTATGTAAATGTGTAAAAATTGGGTTAGGGGAAACCACATGAGGGTAGTAATCTTGATGAGTCTTAGGAGTAGTTATAATAAGGAATTTAGGTAAAAAGGTCTAAATAACATAATATGATGTCAATTAGATAAATGTTTATGCTTTGGCTAATCTTGGACTTTAGAAACTAAATAATTTGGTGGGTGCACACTAAGTGTTTGATAAAATGTCAATTTTTTGAAAGCTAGTGAAACTAAGGAATTTGGGAACATGTGAAAGTTAACACTTGTGTGGAATGTTAACTAAATGATAAAGTAAGTTAATTACATGTTATATATAAGAAAACGGCTCTTGAAGAGCTAGAATTAAGAATGAATACATGATGCCATGGATAATGAAAGAATCTCATATTATATTCTAACAAAACAAGGTTTGACATGTCCCTGGGTTAGGTACAAGAACCAGGGAGCAATCAGTCAACGGATACAAGCTTAATGCGTAAGGAAATGAGGTAAGTGTTACTTACGCTATTATACTAAAGATCATGATTTATGCATTGCATGTTAATTGTTTAGACCTAGTTATGGGATAAGGTAGGACGTCAAGTGGTGAAAACTACTAAGCGGGTCTAAACGGGTGAATTTATGTATAAACTCGTTTTATGACAATCAATGAGGTGACATGTGCACCCAAGAAATGAAATTTACTAAACGGGTTTAATCTTGAAAAGTTATGTTGTAACTTGGTTATGACAATTAAAGATTCGATATTTTAAAACAAGGAAAAATACATTAATTCGGTTCAATCATGTTAGATTAGAATGAATATAGATTTAGTAAGCAACAAAGTCAAATGTTGCATCCGAAGTGTGTATTCTTGAGACGAGTCAAGTGGTGATGCCCTCACCATTGGGACCCGGTATTTAATGCTTGTATATTAAGCATTATGGTTCGAAAGATATAAATGGGTCAAATGGTGGTGCGTTACCATTTGTATCCCAAAATCTAATGTGTGTCAAGTAGGTTCATACACAGGAATCATTTTGGGATGGGGAACATGGTGCTAAGGATTATGGAAGACAAATATCAAGATTTGGGAATGGAACAATGCTATCTGGTAAGTCCATGGTTAAATAAATGCCTTGGACGTAGTAGTATGTGCACCAAGACCACTCATATGAAGTGAGGGTGCCAAATTGGTAAGTTATCTTTCAATTAGACCCAATGCAAGCTAATGCGCTTAGAAATGACTACATTGGTGAAATCTTGAGAATGGTAAAAATCTAAGTCTATAAGGTCATAGAGAGTTCCAAACAAGTCATTAAGTCAAAAACAATGGATTTAAATCGAGTAGTGTCGTCACGGGTGTCAAAATATGATTTATTGCCTATAAGAGCATTTTGGAAATTTTACAGATTTACTATAGGCTAAATCTATAAAACCGGATCGTAATAAGCAAATCGGACAATGTTTTTAGTTTAACAAGTGTCAAATGGGTTATTAATATATAGTTGCTATGATTCTTGAATGCTCAAGTAATGTTTGTGTAACCTATGGCCTTAACGGGTCAATTTGGCTGAAACTACATAGATTTTAATTAAGCCGAAAGGGGTATTTAACCATGGAGATAGGCATCTTGCAAGCTCAACAAATGGTGTTAAACAAGTATCCAAGTTGCCTTAGGAATGGATTTCAGCATAAGTAAAAGAACATCCAAAGGTTGGCAAAAACAAATAAGGAAGATTGGCTAAGTCTGAAAATAGTGGAGAGGATCAGCAACTTCTAAAGTAAGTTATGGTTTTGATCCCCAAAATGTTCGTTTTGTCATTTGAATTAGTTCGTTCTGTTTTTTACGCATATCAATGTTTTAACTATTTTAAGTGCATTATTAACAACACAACTTACCATTCTTTATGTAATGGTGCTAGGTATACATTTGATGGAAGTTCTGGTGCAAGGATCAAGTCGTGAGGAGAACCAAACACACTAAAACATTCATAAGCTTCCGCAATAGATTCCCGTTAAAAACATAAACCTTAGTATAAGTTTGTAATATTTAAAAATCGTAATTCGTAAAGTTATGTGTTGCTATCAAATGTAAAACTTTAAATGGGTTGTCTTTTCACAAATGATAAAGTTTTAATCGGGAGTGATTTTTAATTAAGAACTAAACTTGTAAGTTTAAGTGCAAATCATATGTTTACGGGTTGGGGTCTTACAATATAAAATAGTAGTGATAAAGCCAACACATCGCACAGTTTTTATGAGAGAAATTGTCTACAAACACAAATGGAACAAAAACACTTTATGGCCGGCCACATACGCCTTCTACTTATACGCTAAAAGTATCATTTTAGTAACCACCATGTTAGACTCTTCGGTGTGGCTTCGGGGAATACCTCAAGTGATGAGGTGGCCACACTCACCGAAGTGGAACACCACCCCCGCCGAAGAAAAGTCGGGGATCTCGGGGCTTTTCCAACGTTTGCACTGATGAATTTCATTGGTTGTTCTTTTTTTATTATTATTATTTTTAAAGGAAGGGTGAAGGGGGAATGAGGGGGAACCATTTCCTTGGTTTAGGGGAGGAAAGGGGGAAAATGATGTGGCGCTGATGTGGCATTTGGAGGAGTTGGGAGAAGAGGGCACCACACCAAACAGTCTTAGAACTACCACTACACCACTTAGCGTAGTGTATGCCTAGAAACCAGGTATTCGTGGGAGAAAATTTTATAATATTAGTTTTTTTACCATGAGTTTTAAATTATTAACAGGTACTGTGAATTAAGATCAAACAATATAAAAAGAAAACAAGGTGATATATAAGGGCTTATAACAACTAAGATAAGACTAAGCTACATATTTCAATTCGAACTAGGTGTATTAAATGTCGCGCGTTGCGCGATTTCAAACGTACATCACAAAAGCATTTCAAACATGTTCTTCAACCACAAATGAAAAATGCAGGCGTTGGTAGGTTATCTTGCTGCTACACGTATATCAAAGTTTCAAAGATCAGCATGCAACCTCTTGTAAGATGATTCCACCGAAACTGAGCAGTGTGTGTTTAAATTCAATCATAAGACATCCAAATCCACCTGCTAAATTCACAAAATGCCAATAGTTTTTGGCTTGATCTCCGAAAAACTGGTGCATCAGTTCATACTCTTCCTCTGTTGCGTGAATTAGTAGAGGAAAGTCGCATGTTAAATGGGTAATTGCATGTAACCCAACTCCAATTGTAATCGCCACTGCAATCACCTATAAATAATAACACCTTTTAATACATTAGAATCACTTTATAGCAGTGTAAGTAACATTCCAAACAACCTTTTAAATTTAGGTTCTAACCCAATTTTCGCTGGTTTCCTGTCTTAACCTATTGGTTTCACTCGGCATGGTACTGGTGAGCCTTGTGAGTTTTCCCGACCGGGTTTTCACAGTTAACCAAAATAAAGAAACATTCCAAATATAGTAAGCAAAAATATTTTCAGATGTCAGAATTGTATCAGCTTACCTTGTGGAAATTAATCGCCATGTTTAGCTTTAAAGTCTCGGCGGCACCTGATTATGCTGCATAGAAAAAGTAAACAATAGTAAGCAATTTGTATGACTGTAACAAAATGCAATTTACTATTCACTTTTTAGTTTTTACCGAATCATTGCAACAAAGTTACCATATCTTACGATTTTTAAAAATATGCGGTTTTGTAACCATTTAATGATCATACTTACCCATTTTCGCCATTTAATGCAAGAAATCGCATACTTTGGTTAGGATTGCTAATAAAAACAGTAAAAAGTGAATAATATGATTGAGCTTTCTATGTTTAGGTAGATAATAGTAGAAAGTTAGATTACTGTAAGTGCATTATCTGTATGTCCCTAGCTAGTGATAGGTCTCTATAGGTCGTTGGCTAGGTTAATCGAGCAGTTTATGGCTCGTAATCGTATACTAGCCTGGTCCAAGGGAGAGTCTGTTAGTACATGATGTCCCTAGGCTAGTATATAGGTAGTTTGGACGCGTTTCGGGGTGTTTGGAGACCTGTAAAGGCTAAGCATGACCAGATTTGGAAGCCAAAAGCAGATGAAGCACCATCTGTGAGTTTATCTACTTCATTAGCACCATCTACATCAACTGCTGTTGATGAGAAAACACCTACCCCTCATGGTAGATTGATGGAGCTGCCTATGATTGATGACTTAGGCCGACAAAAGATGGTCAAGGCCTGGGTCCCCCTCGAGAACTAATCTTTGAACGAGTGTGCAGGGTGTTCCAGGAGGAACTATCAGCAGTCATTTGATTGTTGACAGTGGGGCATCTTAGCAAAAATAGGTGTCATATCGCTCCAGTAAATTAATCAGAATATCTTGGAGGATATGTAATCTTAGCCAATCAAGGAGGGGATTTGTTATCGAAGAAGAAAAAAGAAGAGAAAATGCTCGATGAGAATAATTCAAGACCCAGTGTTTCGACTTAACAACGGATGTCAGTAATGAATAAGAATGGACTGGGTGATTGCTGCAGAACGGTTCCTTCATTATCTAAAGGGTTACCGACCAAAGGTCTATGGTACCCTAATGGCGATAAGCTGGATCTCGCTGACTTTAGTGAATTTATCAATGGTCGTTACAATATTGAAGCTGAATCCGCAATGGGTGGATATCAGTTCTTGGGAGGTCGTCACATGTGTTTCGTGCAACCTGCGAAGCCGAATCAGGTAGCTGCATTGAGCTACTGTTTCCAGGCTTATCTTTGGATATTTCTACACACATGCTTGACTACGGTTTGCATTTTCTTATCACCTCCATCTCCTTATTAATAGTGTAACTTCCATAACAATCACTAAGGATCCAGTGATTATTTATGTCCACACTGACTACCGAATTGCCAAAAATTTTACCAAACCATTTGACAAATTTAAATTTGACTATCTTTGAGAGGTAAAAGGCATTTTGGGAAAATCTGAGTAAACCACATCGGAAAATCAATTTTTTTTATTATTTTTCTTCAAATATCAAAAAAAATCCAAAAATATTGTCTTTTCGCAAACTTTTAGATTTTTAGGGGGGGGGAATTCAGAAAAATACAAAAACATGAGAAAATCCAAAAATCAAAACAATTGAAAAATTGTTGGACTGTCTGGACTCTTATCATTTTAAAAATATTGGATCTAATAAGTAGCCTCTACAATGATGTGTTGGTAGGCTCGAAATCATTTCCAAGCTCGGCACGGTGATATAAATCTAAATCAATTGAGCATTGTGTGGATTAGCGTCGCGTTGGCATATGGTCTAAAAACCTAAATCTCGTTGATAGAATGCCAAAATCCGAGGTTTCTGGTCTTTAAGAGGTTGGTACATCCGGGGTGAACTGGACGTCTCTCAAAATAAAATGGGGTCGCATAAGTGACGTACGTTGGGTTCGCAGCCTACAACTGAGACACCTCTTTGCCATTCCCAAAGAAAAAGAAAAGACAAAAAAAAATTCTGATAAGGAGACGTCTAGGAATCCTTTAAGAGCAAAAAGATCGTAAATGCCAAAACCCTATTCTCAAAGAGAATCGCTCTAAGGTAGCAAATCAATTACCTAAAGCATCGTACCATGAAAAATAAAATGTACGGTATTTGTCTTCAACCCTGGTCTGGATCTCACTGGTCTCTCTGCTGCAGCGTTCTTGCAGACCTGATCGCCACTGAGTCAATTCCTTGTAAATACGGATGACAACAGCTTATTCACCGGTTACGAGGAAGCTTTGCGCATGCCTTGACGCAAGAATATGTCGCTTGTGCGGGGAACACCTTTAACCAGTCTTAATATTACCTTAACGTATCTAAAGTGCCTAGCGATAAAACTTGATTTTGAGTTTAGGTGGACAACAATACTGGCAGTTGTTGTAGGATGCTTATTGGTAATTTGAACTATAACTGAACAAATAAGGGTTCTAGATTAGTCCGTACACTAATATGTTTCCCTAACAGATGAAACTCGCAAAAATATGATAGTGAATAGTGTTTTACATTTCCTGTTTTTGTTTAATTTCTGTTTGATTCTCTTAAAAAAAAACCAAAAAGGATTTTTATTTTGTCTTTATTTTTTATTGACCGATGTTGGAATACAAGTATTCTTCAATTGGAATCTCAGATCCGAAGCCGAAACACAAATAAAATCTAAATTTTACGAAATTCAAGGGTTAAATATCACTCTCAGGGTTACAAATTGTCACTCATGAGAGTTCGGGGTGAAATTTGAAAAGATCTAAATGTTCACGGGGAGAATGACTAGTTTCTCAAATTGGTGGTCACTATGGACAAATCTTGAAAGTTCATCAAATGATAATCTTCAAGAATTTGATTGAGTCAGGATTATTTGTCGTATCTAATACAAGTTGTAGTTTGTGTGCAGTTTTTATTAATTTTTCCTTCAGGATCAACACAACGTCTGTGCATACCATGATTCAAACAACAAGGCTCGAAGCTGAACAAGGCCAGAACCTGAACAACAAAATCATCCTGAACAGCAAGAACCCGATATTTCATCGTCGGAGAAACCAGATCATGGTAGATCTCCAGCAATCGAAGCTGAAGAAGATGAAAGTCAAGAAATGAATGTGAAAATGATATTGATCTTCGTCCAAGTCAAAGAATTGTCACTCATTAAAAGCGGAGATTTCTTGTTTCCTCCCAAGTTATCGAAGCAAATCGACGACCAAGACGAGATCTTATGAAGCCACGACTAAAGCTCAAATTAGTTGATATGTTCAAGTCTTCAGAGGTCACACACTGCGGTGTCACCCTAAGTTGAAGAATGCTGAACATGAAGACTTGAAGACTCGAATACCATATATCTCCAGCTAGATCCAACGAGGAGTCTGTAAATGCACTTCTTATGTCTCCCAAGCTAGATGATAGGTTGAGTCTGTAAATCACTAGCTAGGTCCAAGGGGGAGTCTGTAAATGCATTATCTGTATGTCCCTAGCTAGTGATAGGTTTCTATAGGTCGTTAGCTAGGTTAATCGAGCAGTTTATGGCTCGTAATCGTATACTAGCCTGGTCCAAGGGGGAGTCTGTTAGTACATGATGTCCCTAGGCTAGTATATAGGTAGTTTGGACGCGTTTCGGGGTGTTTGGAGACGTTTATAAGCGTTTTGGGAGTGATTGGGTGCTGAAGGTGATTACACTAATGTGATAGGCAATTAGAGCCTATCCACTAGTACTGTTCACGTGGATAGGGCTATCCACTAGTACTGTTCACGTGCATAGGAGCTATCCACTAGTAGTTATAGGCGATTAGGGCCTAATCGCCTATAGTAGCATATGGTATAGCTTCCTAATCGCCTTCAGGTGTCTGCACGTGTCTGGGAGGTATAAATAGGCCCAATCATAACCCTAATCATCAGTTCTTGCCACACACACTCTCTAAACACCCTCCCCTGGTCTGAGATAGCTTGGTTTAATTATTGTAACACTCGTGCTCTGTTTTAATGAGAAAACTTAATCTTTTGACCCGTTTGTGTGTGATAATTACTCGTTTATCATTGTTTCAAGTTTGTTTCTGTTATTAAAACATATTCAGAGGATTCCGCACTCTGAATATAACCCTCGTGATTTTCGGTTGACCCGTTCGTCGATCCTACAATTACTTACCATTTTGTTACTATCAGTATCTTGAGATTGAGCATTCATCTTTGACAAAGAATTCTAGAAGGGGTCTGAGTTTTTGCGAATAATGCTTTTGGTAGGCGTGCTCGTTTTCACTGTTCCCCCAGATCTCCAAGTCCCATGACCGCCTGTTTGTTTCCACTCACTGTAGGATTTAAGTGCCAACACACAATGCACAATTCTTGAAGTTTTTCCTACCTGAAATATTGAAATGGCATCATCTTCCGAGATCAAGTCGACAAGTCCACAATAATCACAATTTAGCACAACAACACACTGACCTGTTCTAAATCATGTGCTTTAAAGGTAGGAATTCCCATTTGTTCAACAGCCACTAAAAAGTTCCTCGCGTTCTCAAAATACTGATGTGCGGATAAAGCAACTCCGTCCAGTGAGGCAGTAGATTCACATGAACTTTCAACAACCTGATAAAATCGAAATCTTAATCAATATAAAATTCTGTAAAATTAAACTAATAATAAACCAATGAGATTGTTATAAATGAAGATTAATTATTAACCTTAGACACAGCTCCAGGATGAACTTTATTAATCACATTACATAAAATTAATCCACTCCTTAAACCAAGCCTAAATTCCTCCTCAGACGGCTCTGCAGGCAAATCCTTTGCTCCAACAACTCCTACCCTTTTTTCTCAACCATGTTGCGCCTTCTTATCTACGAATTGCTATACACATTTCAAAATATTTTAGATGTGTGATTCAGATCCATTATAATTCA
The DNA here is from genome assembly GCA_030844895.1 of Ambrosia x helenae. Classification (NCBI taxonomy): domain Eukaryota; kingdom Viridiplantae; phylum Streptophyta; class Magnoliopsida; order Asterales; family Asteraceae; genus Ambrosia; species Ambrosia x helenae. Next base: position 17,650 of record JAUTDX010002679.1, on the reverse strand, counting down.
CCAGAAATTGCACAATTATATGTCAAACAGTTACACATAAATATAAACATATCACAAATTTATATGTTAAATTCATAGATTAATCAACAAACACTCGAGATTTATGTCAAAACAATTACACAAAACATAACATATCACAAATTCATATATCAAATTCACATAATACTCAAGAAACACTAAAAATTTATATATCAAATTCACATAAACATAACATATCACAAATTCATATATCAAATTCACATAATACGGAACAAACACTAACAATATACATGTCAAAGTCACATTATACTATCCTCACCTGAGCTATACGAACGCATACTATCCAACCGCTTAACCCGCCTTTGATTACTATTCGAAGGGGCAAAATAATCCTGAATCATCTTCCAACTTCAAATTATCTTTAAACACACCCAAAAAAACTAATTAATTGATTATAACTGATTTGAATGCAAACAACGAAATGACTTAGCTTCATGGAAATGCCAAGCAGTTTGGAAGTGTTAGGATCTGAGTTTGATTGTTTTGATTTGTTTATATAAAAGATGTGATGAACAGAAATGGAAAGTGCAGCGGAATGATAAACTATATAAATCAAAACAAGAGAAAAATTGTATTTAATCAAAAGCTTTCATTAATTGAAAGATTACAATATTACAAATACTCCCCCTCAGCCTGATCACTCGTGATTGTTTGTCTTAAGAGAATGTTTTGAGTGATGAATAGAACAGTACAATCACTGTTCTATTTATAGACAAATCTAAACCACTGATGATCTCAGCTGAGGACACCTAAGACAGCGACCTCTAACAGAATAACAACATAAAACATCTGTTAACTATAAACTACTGTTACATTGTAAAACACTGTAAGGTAAACTGCTGTTGAGGAAAACTCTGATGGTCTTGTATTATCTGTTGGATCCAAAGTGCTGTTGGCTCCAACAAACCTTTAGTCTTCAGTACTTTAATCATCAGTTTGTTCTTTATCAGACCTTTAGTCAGCAGTTGTTCTCTAGCAGTTGTTTATCCAGCAGTCCTTTGCAGCAGCAGTTGTTTCCAACAGTTGTTCAGTGTAGCAGATGTTAGGATCAACAGTCTTTTGGGAGAAGTATATTGTAAATACTGTTTATTCATAGGATCAACTGAGTAGTATATTTTGGCTTTCCAATCATCTGTTCTTCTCCAGGTCAGCAGACCCAATAGGAAGCTACCTATACATGGATGTTACCTATAATTAAGGAGTCTCATAGTTTCAAAAAAAAACGTGGTTGCAAGGCGGGTTGTAAGTTTAAACTCACCATCCTTGCCATACCATCTTCATGAATCTTCAAAATAATTGTACAACTCATCATAGCCACCAAGTAATCTGTCAAAAATAGGCACATGCAACAACATCCAACACCCATAATCAAACAACGGGCAGAAGAGGAAACAAAAAAACACAAACAAAGAGGTGGTATCGATGTATGCAGCGTCAACCGCCACGAACCGCCGACGTAAGCGACCACCGCCGAAAAAACACAACCATATATGGAGGCGTATAGAAGCGACAAAGGCGGCAGAAGGGAGTTCGAAGCGGCGGTCGAGACTACTGTGACCAGACGTCACCTTAGACCACCATATCCAACCGAAACACCGCTGTCCACCCCTGGAAAACCCATACCATATATGGAGGCCTATAGAAGCGGCAGAATGGAGCTTCAGATGGCAGTCGAGACTACTCTGACCAGATACCACCTCCGATCCATAGCCTCAAACCACCAAAAAATGATTACGGTGCGGTGGAGATGTGTCGTCAAAGTCGGTGGTGTCCCGGTGGTGTGAGGACAATGGTTTGGTGATAGAGAGAGAAGCATCTGGTAAACAAAGAGAGAAACAAATGGGTTTGTGAGAGATAGATCTGATAAACAAAGAGAAAGGGATGACTCATCTTTATATTACCCATAAAATTAGCATTAATTACACATATGCCATTATTTACTACTCAAATACATTGCTTCTTTAATATAGTATAATTATATGTAAATAATATGTCGGGATTTATTCCTTGATATTCCAAAGTTAGACATATATTTTCCCCTTTTAAAACCTATCGACAAACGAGTCAGATTAACGACACGAAGTCACAAAAAATCTAGGATATAACATAATTCAGAACATAACAATGTAGTTGTTGGCACAATTTCCTTCATGTGGAGAATATATAAGAATGGCTATAATTTAAGGGAAGAGATAACCTATAAAGCTTCTTAACGTAAGAAGCGTAAGAAGCATTCTGAGCCATTGGATTTAGGCGGTGGCAAGATGGTAATTGACAACCCTAATCATACTTCAGTTAAGCTAACCAGGGGTAAATTAGGGAAAACGCGTTTTAATATGTAGAAATCGTAACAACAGAGATTCAACAATTGATCGAAACGTAATATCAAAACAAAATTATTTCAACGATTAAACAAATATTTGAAACCGATTAAATGTTCAGAATCATCAAACAATCAAAAACATTGAATTGAATCATAAACAGATCGTGATTTGCAGAAAAATCAAAAAACAGAGCATTGCATTCGAATTTTTAAAATCACATTAATCCTATTCAAAAAAACACAATCAACGCATATAATATCCACAAAAAACATACGATTTTAATAAATGTAATTACAATTAAAGAAAAAATGGATTAGAAAAAGATTCAGATTAAGAACAGTCAAAGACAGAAACAGACGCATTCACTGAATTATAAAGTGCGTCTAAAAAAGACATTAAATACTAAGTCAAATACATAAACAGACGCACTCACTGTATGTTTGGACGCACTCACTGTATGTTTGGACGCACTCTTGTACATTCAGACGCACTCACTATACTGTTTGGACGCGCTTTTAACTAACTCATCAAATGAAAACAAAATAACAAACGCATTGATAAACTTTTAGACAAACGCACCCAAACAAATCAAACAAACGCATTGATAAACTTTTTCTCAACAGAGATGATTGACTTTTCCTCTTCCTCACATTTTATTTATCCTACTTATTTTATTATTATTACTCATGAAATTAGATTATTACTTTCATATAGTAATAATAAAGAATTAACTGATAGAAACAAAAACGTGATGTTACCTCGAAGTGATCTTGTATGTGTTGTTGGTGAATGTGAAGGTGTGACGTAAGAGGATGTTGCAGAGGTAGCTGTCGTTGAGGAGATTGAGACGAAGAAGGAGAGCGTGGATGTATTTTAGGTGGGTTATGGATGTGAAGGGTTGGAAAGATGAGTTTTGATTTGTGAGGAGAGAGAGAGGGCAGTGGGGAAATATCTTCCTACTTTATCCTAAATGGTTTACTTTTAAACAAAACTAAACGCATTTGAATTACATGCATAAAGTGACAATCCTATCTAGTGCGTTAGTTATGTTTTGCTTTGTTTTGGAATTTTTTATTATCAGTATCATGCTCTGTTTTTTGTTTAAAAAACAGAGCATGTCCAGACATTGATAGACGCACATGTATGATTTAACAAACGCTTTTCATTGTATATATCAGACGCACTCATAAATGAACAAAGTAAACAAACTATACCATTTAAACAAACGCACTCATGTAGCTATAAGACGCATTCACTAAAAAACAAAAACCAGTAAATCATTTAAACAAACGCACTCATGTGATACTTCAGACGCACTACTTGAGATCATCTTCAACCTCTGAAAAACCCTCAAAACCTTGATTTTTTATATCAAACTATGAAAACTTATAATCAACGATCAAAAACAATAAAAACCATATAATAAGCAAACATATAATTTCGATTAAAAACAAAATCAATTTTAAACATTCGGTTCTATGATCGTTTTTTTTTTGCATGGTTCTTCATTTACGTTCCGTGATCTTTTTTTATTTGGTGAACTTGATTTCGAATTCGACTGATGTTGTATAATTCGAACTAGAATTTGAAATCGTTCAAGTATGTTATCAAATCATTTACGAAAAAAAAAACGTGATTGTAGTAATCAGTTACAGAGAAAAAAGTCTAATTTGCCCTTGGGTTTGACTGAGATTAAGATTAATTATAGTTTGAGTAGGTTAACTGGTGTTTGGTTAAATTGACACATGGCATCACCTGGTTCCTTCTTACGCTTCTTACGTTAATGGACTTTATATCGTATACTTTCTCATAATTTGAAAGGATTTAAACTTGAAGATAAATTAGAAGATGAAGGTTATCAAGAGTTAAAGTTTTGGTTTATCAGTGTAGTTTTATTTCTTTATTCAACTATTTAGAGTTTTATTTTTAACCCAAGTTTTAATATATTTTCATTTCATGGATGAAAAAATTACATCAATATAGCGGCTAGCCGAACAACAAGCTGTGTCACCCTAATCTACTAAAAACGTAACATTGGCCATGCAGAGCCGAAACACTACTATGAATAATTTGCTGGACCCTGGTCAGGAAACAGGTAGCCTCCGGTGCTAAAGGTATCAAAAGCCAGGGGTACGAAAACGTGTTGGTTCTCCTCGCAGATTAGGGTCTGGAAGTGAAATTGGATGAAGAAAACAACCTTTGGTAGCAAACTACCAGCGTAGGCGCGAGGCTACGCGCCTACGCTGGGGCATAGCAAGGGTTGGCATATCATGTCAAACACGACCTGTTAAGACACGAACACGAAACGATAACTTATCGTGTCGTTTTTTTCCAAACACGAACCTATTTATAAAGTTAATGGCCAAATCGTCCCTGAGGTTTGGCCAGTTTTGCCACATCAGTCCAAAATAGTTTTTTTTTACATTTGGATCCTTCATGTTTACGTTTTGCTGCCAAAATCGTCCCTGACACTAACCCAGTTAAATATTGTCGTTAAGTTGGGTTTTTTTTTATTACTTTTTACCTAGGAAATCAAGGACATTTCCGATATTTTGTATACTTTGTTTATTTAAAATTTTTTATTTCTTTTTCTAGCCTTTAAAAAAACATTGCCTCCTCCCTAAACAACCAGCTTCGCACCACCTCCTCCCTAAACAGCCACTGCTGCACCACCTCCAACCTAAAACAACCACACCACCTCTAACCTAAAACAACCCACTGTCGCACCAACTCCACCATGAAAGAACCATCGTTGCAGAACCTCCACCTCCATCCTAGAACAACCACGACCCACACCACCTCCGTTCTGAAAAAAGCACCACTGCAACAACTCCACTCTGAAAGAACCACCGGCAACCACCTCCCCTGCAAACCACCACCTTATCTTTTTCAATTTCATCACCTTTAACTCATCAATTCAAATCCCAGATCTATAAACACACCATGTTTCGTATTAGACAGCGACGGGTTTAGGGAGGAGTTGTTGCGGCGGCGACGACGGTAGATTTATGGTGAACGTGGTGTGTGATGGTGTCATGTTGGTTTGTAGGTGTTTGGTTGATGGCATCGTGATGGTTTGGTGCTTTTTGGTTGACGGTGGCCGGTGGTGGTTTAGTTGGTGGCTAGTGGTGACAGTGGCTGATGGTGGTTTAGAGTATCACATGTCAATGGTGGTCTAGAGGTAGAAGAAGGTGGGGAGGTGGGTCCCACTTATTAAATAATAAATATTAAAAAATAAAGCGCCAAGAAAAAAGTCAAAAAATCAGGCAAAAAAAAAACCTCCAACTTAACGAAAATATTTAACTGGGTTAGCGTCAGGGGTGATTTTGGCAACAAAACGTAAACTTGAAGGACCAAGATGTAAAAAGAAACTATTTTTGACTGATGTGGCAAAACTGGCTAAACCTCAGGGACGATTTTGGCCATTAACTCCTATGTGTATCATGCTAACACGATAAGACGCGATAAGACGTGATAAGACAATAACATGTTTTATAAAAATGAACCTTGAATCGTATCACAACCTATGAATGAGAGCTAGGTGACGCTGGATTTGAGGAGGATGAGTGATGGGTGACAGCCAACGCGTATGGTGGACAGGTGACGGAGACAGTGGACGGGGACAGTGGAGTTGAGAAGGGAGAGGAGTGATGACTGAGCGGTATATATGTCTGTACTCTGTTATTTGTAAATTGCAAATTAGGGTTCTTTCATCTTTAATCCGCATATGTATAAGGTATACCCCCACCCCATATACAAATTTTTTAAATAAATTATTAACATGTCTTAACAGGCCGGTGCTTAACATGTTAACAGGTCTTTAACCTGTTTAGACACGAAATTTGTTAAGGCCTTATCGTGTTGACATGTTAAAGAGACGAAACCTTTTAAGGTTGTGTTGGTCTGTTAAGGTTGTGTTGGTCCGTGTCATGTTATCGTGTTCGTGTCTAAATTGCCAGCCCTAGGCATGGCCTATGTTATACCCTGGTGGATTTTTTGCAGTTTTATGCCAGCGTTGCCTATGGATGCGATCAAGAACTTCATTAAAACACTTAAAATTAGGGTTTTTTTGTCACCATTCTTCAATCTAATCAAGATGAGGCGACCAAGGATGAACCTAGTGATGGTTTTAAAAGTTTTTCCACTATTTCAACTCCTTCATTGAATTTCCAATCTTTCAAGATGCTATTCTACATCAAGATTGAAGGTCAATTCAACATCATGAGTGGAAAACAATTTTTTTGGTTTTCTCAGGGCGGGGCATTCTTGTAAGTTGATGATTTTTATTGCATTGATTTTGCTTTGTATTTGAATTATGCAGTCTAAGCATTTGATGATTTTTGCTATTTGATTGTAAACGGTAAATTTTACTTAAAACATTGTTTTTAGTCTTTCAATTCCCGAGAATTCTAGAATTTACATCTATCAGAGAAGGGTTTGGTTTAGTAATCTTTAATTTATAATCGGTTGATAACCTCTCATTGTTTTGCAATCAGTGTAAATTGGCATCGCTTTGTCACAATCAGCTAAAAATTAATCCATCCAATTGAAACTAAGTAATTGAATCTACTTTAAATCCAAAACTTGGAGGAATCACTTTTTCTCCAATTGTTTGCAACTCATTGGTAATTTCATTATAAAATCAACCCTCAAACACAATATTTTTCTTTTTAGTAAATTAATTAAGTAGCAATTCGATAATCAAAATATAACACTTTTCCCAATACGACTTGTGGTTCGGCACCCGAGTTACCCTATTTAATAAGGTACTAGGGATTTATTTAAATCTTATTTTTGATGACACGTCGACATCATTCAAATTTGGAAGGTATCCAATGATATTAAGGTTACAATATCAGTTAAAAACCTGAGACAAATAGCAAAGTTTGACTCGAGACCAAGAAGTGGGTACACTTAGTCGGATAGATGTGTTATACATAAACATAAACCTGATTAGCATCTAAGGTGAAATGAAATGTTGGCTGAGTTGTTTGAACCTGGAAGAGGAGATATGATAAGAGACCATTGGAAGCGAGGAATCACTAAAACTAGGACTTCGTCAACAGTATATGAGCTGTTATCTCCATGTTATCATTAAAACGATGATTTGCCAAGTGTAACTGACTTTTAGTATGCATGTCAGGTAAGAAGAAAGTTGATGCTTAATAGGAAGTCATTGTATCGGACGGCTACCATACTCAAGAAATCTGGCATCCTAAAGACCTTAATTAGCTGTTGATGTTTTCTTGACTAAAAACTTGATTTTGATTAATTCATGTTTAACATTTCCCGCCGCTTAATGTTATGAATTTGGTTCAGAAACTATGTTTGGTTGCAATGTGTCAACTAGTGAGGTTTTCGGGTTTGGGGCTTTACATATTTTCTGAACGACTAATTTACAAAGTCGTTAAACATTCTTATAATTTTCAAATTGTATTTATGTAACTTTTTTGTCATGAACATAAGGCTCGAATAAATTCTTTTCAAGTAGTCTATTTGTGTTGTTGTCTTAATATTGAAAAAAAAAAAAAGATTTTTTCCAGAGTTTAAGAGGGTAAGTATGAATGCACGCCACCAACTTCAAATTTAAGAGAAGACTTAATTCGGCGAATCCAACAAAGAGTGTAGAAAAAGAATTTCGATACTTTGCATGGTCACAAATATATTAGGTGTAGCGACCAAGTGTTTGGACTTTGGTATATTGAGAAATAGATTATTAGAATCTTGCTTTAGAACTTCTAGATTTCATATTGTGATATTAATTCATTTTAATGTATGTCTCTTTATATTTAAAATTTCTTCGGGTAACATGATTAATTTGTAATTAACAATTTGTCAGATTAGAATATGTTAACTACCTATAGAAAACTCCGTCGTAAAGTCCAAAAACATAATAATAATAATAACCTGTTAGTTTTCATCAAATTTTTATCAATGAATCACATGAAATCCAAAATACATAATTAAATTGTCGATTGAAATCGGATTAAGAAGTCCGTTGGTAATTTGTCATTTATATGTGTCTGTCAAACTATTCCATTGAAATCGGATTAAGAAGTCCGTTGGTAATTTGTCATCTATATGTAGGGCTGTGCAACGGTTCAGAACCAGACCGAACCGAACCGGACCGGACCGAACCGCGAACCGTTTATTCCAAAATATGAGAACCGAAACCGGAACCGATAATTACTAAACGGTTCGCAGTTTACGTATCAAAATATGTTTTATTCGGATCAGATCATTCTTTTTATACAGATTAAACGGGTCAGAACAAGCTGTGCTGACTGCTGACCATCACATAAGGCAATACTCTACATTCCTACCAAGTAAACAATTTAAAAGTGTTAAGAACTATAAATAAAGAAACAACACATTCTATTTCAAACTAATAATAGAATATTTAAATATTTAATTTAATTCAAAACGGTTCTTAACCGGACCCGTCGGTTCTAACCGGAACCGAACCGGGAACCGATTATGCCAAAATATGAGAACCGGAACCTATAACATTAATTCGGTTCGGTTCTAGCGGTTCCGGTTCGATTCCACGGTTTTCGCGGTTCGGAACCGTTTATTGCTCAACCCTATTTATATGTGTCTGTCAAACTATTACCCAAAGAATTAATTACCAAAACTGTCTCTGTGGTTTGGGCCAATATGCAAATCCAGGCCAAAACTTTAAAAATTATTTGAACAGTTCCTTACTTTTGACGAAATAGACCAAAACAGTCCATTTCGCTAACGGGGTTAAGCCAACCTCATTAAATCAGGGGTATAATTGTCCATTTAACTATAAACTTGTGTATTCCCTCATTGTCTTCTTCCCCATTCAAATCCTGCATTTTATCTAAATCATATATTTAGTCCTTCCCTATAACCCCCAATTCTCCCACTCACTCACTTGAGTCTTATCTGAAAAAAACAACACACAACCTCCATTCCATTACATTTCAAAATTCTTCAATCAATCATCACCAGCAGCCGCCGCCCCATTTAGTTTCTCTTTCTCAAGCTCATTGCCATGTTTAAGGGCCTTTCTCAACTTGTTCATTTTAAGAAACTCCGTCTACAGAAGAAAAAAAAAACCAAAATTTAGAGCAACAGATCTAACCCCATCTTGCTTTTTATTTGTTTTTTCTTCGGGGATCAACAACACTGTGATGAAACCTAGAAGACTGAGTGTCGATCTTTTAACTCTTATAACTCATTCAGCATTAGATTCTAGTCAAGTGAGCAGAGAGAGCATATCAATATAAATATAAAAGGACGGTGGTGAACAGTGGTGGTGACCAAGGAGGAGGGTTTGGATGGTGAAAGTTGATTAATGGTGGTGGGTTATTTAGGTTTGTGGTGGTGACTGGTGAATGATAACGATAATGGTGGGTTGCAGAAGGTGGAGGCAACCGGGTGGGTTGAAGAAGGTGGGGGTTGTCGGTGGTGATTGGGTTTGGTGTAGGTGGGTTGTCGAAGGTGGAGTGTTGTGGTTGCAGGTGTGAGTTTATAAAATGTTTGCAGGTTGATGCAGATGAGATGGGGAAGAAGACAATTGGGGAAGAAGATAATTTTGTCCTTAACTTGACGATTTTGCTCCTTACTTAACGAGGTTGATTTAACTCCGTTAACGAAATGGACTGTTTTGGCCTATTTCGTCAAAAGTCAGAAACTGTTCAAGCAATTTTTAAAGTTTTGGACTGGACTGGCATATTGGCCCAAACCACAGGGACGGTTTTGGTAATTAACTCTTACCCAAACCTAGTTTTTCGACAAAATATCATTGATGGATATCAGACAAGTTTGTTCAGCGGTAGAATTTATTCGTTTGTAGTGAATTATATATCATAAAATGTTAGCAATGCTTCATTTATAAAGGAGAATAATCAAAATCTAGTATGTTATCAATAAAAGATAATGAAAAAAAGTTTTGCAGCATACAATAAAATGTTTACAATAGTTAAATATATAAAGGTCGGTTTATGTCAATTAGTTGCTACTGTTGCTGCTGCTGCTGTTGTAGTATTCACATTGACTTTTATTAATTTCGATGTTATTTGATCATTCAGAGTGTTTTTTATACTTTATATGAGTGGTTGCAGTTTTATTTGTAATGTGTTTCTGCTTACGGTTGCTTAATTTTTGTATTGTTACGTAAATTTAGGTTTTTGCGTCCTCATATCTATTTTTAGTTGAATTTTGAAGATCTTTAGATTGTTTTTATTTGAGTACAGTGAAAATCTTTTTTTTTTTTTTTTTTTTTGCATTACTAAATTATATGTTTATAAATTAAAACCTTTTACTGAACAAGAGTAATCCAGAATTAGAAGATTCCAGAATACGATCATTATGAAAGATAGTAGGATAAGTAAGGGTGGCGTCATTTGGTATCAGGTGCCTCGATTGATTTTTGGGGCTTTTGTTTATTTTGTTGAGTTGTTTATGTCTATTGTCTTATGGGTATGTTTTAATAACTTTAAAGAACTTATTGTTGTGAATTTTTTGATGAAGAATTGGTTTTTCTTATCAGTTTTGACTTTTGGTCAACTTTCTGAATACTCTGTTTTCATGCAATCTTTATGATTACTAACTAAAAACGGGGATTTTAAAGACTGTTTCTTAATGGGGGTTTTTGTTTTTCTTTGAAAGAATTGATTGTTATCGTCAGGTATGTGTGTTCATCTTTTGGTTGTATTTTTGTAAAGCATTGTAATCTTTTGACTTCTCTTTGCTCATGTTCAGAATGATGATATTGTATAGTACTGATTTATTTGCAACGTAGTTGATGATGTTTATAAAAATTGATTTATTTGTGTTTGTTTATTTAGTAATATTTATATATCTATAACATGGTTTGCAATTGGTACACATTTGATTAATTTATTAGTGTATTAATATTGAAATATGGTTTGTAACAGGATGACATTCAAGAGAAAATAGTGTATAAAGATAATGAACAAGATTAGCAAAAGGTCGAAGGATGAATGTTTGCGAAACATGTGGTGATTCTTTTTGGAAACCTACGCACCTGAGGCAGCATATGGAAAACCATTTACGTGAGGTATATTTAAAGCTAATTATTAGTTGATTATGTTAGAAATTATATGAGTCATATAATGTGAGAGATTAGAGAGATTTGATGAGTTTTTTAAATAGTCGCAACTTACTTAAATGATTATTTAGCTGATTAGTGATCAGGTTTTAGATTACGGGATATAGGAGTTATTACTGATTATAATACTATGGACATGCAGTGATTGAGTCTGTGAAATTGGAGAATGTGATTATGTGTATGTACTTTGACACTTTGAATAGATCTTTTTTCTGCAATAAGTTTAAATTCAGCGGTATTGATGTTAAATAACTATAAGTATATCACTGTTGGTAACTGGTAAGTTCAGTTTTGTTTCATGATAGTTAATTAGAAGTTTTTATAATTTGTTGGTTGTTGAGGGTTGACAGGTCGTGTAGAAAACTATTGACAGCTATGGGAAGATTGTGAGTTTTAGAGTTTTTATTAGATTTATTGGGATGGTGCTATATTTGAACTAGAATTTGTCTATCCTGAGATGCTCCCGAGGTATAAACTAAAATATTAATATTCCAAAACATGAAATCCTACATGACACTCAAAGAGGTCATTCTCCCCACTTGATTGTGACATGTAGCATCCTCCTTATTTCATCCAAAAATCTCTTTCTGTTGATGCACTATTATGTGGACGTCACTATCGAATAGACTAGGGTTGAGTCTTGTATTGTATTACATGAGATTGTGGTGATTTATAGGGCATTTTATGGATTTGTTGCATTGGTAAATATAGACCAAAACATAAATCTTGGTTCGACCTTTCTACAAGGGGCGAACCTGCAGAATCTGCAGGTTCAACCTCCTTGAAAGGGCGAATGTGGGATTATGATTTGGACTATAAATAGCAATCTCATGTGTTGGTTTTCATTTGATGATTTGAGCTTATGCTTTGAATGCTTTCAAGGGGCAGGTCCATGCCCGACCTCGAGATAGATGTTTATCTTACTGATGACAGTGTCTGTAACCGTTTCTGAAGTAATACGAATCTTTGATGACGTTGTTATCGTATGTCTCTGTCTCGTCTCAAATCTCCCGTCTGAAACCGAGTTGTTTTCGCTTAATCGATCCGTGAATTCGGTTCCTAACCGGATTCTCAACTGGTACCAGAGCTACGGTACCGATTTGAACGATCTAACAGTCGTTTGAATCAATCACAGCTCAATTTCATGATTTCAGACGTTAAAATTCAGTTTTTGATTGAAAGGTTGAAACCCTATAAACCCTAGATTCTTAATTGAACCCAAAATCATGTGATTTCTCCATGTTTTTGTGAATTCGAGGGTTAGGTTTTCATTTCCGCACCTTTCTGTACAAGTTTCATCATCAATTCGAAGTTTTAGAGTGTTTAGGGACTGATTTGCAGAAAATATTGAAGAAGAACACGTTTTTCTGCAAGTGGTCGAACGTGCAGAGATTTTTGACTACGAAAGGTCGAATGTGGATTGTAATTGGTTGAACGTAGGATTTAGAGTTCGAACGTAGAAATTTTCCACATTCGAACCTCACTACTGGGCGAATGTGGAATTTCAATCAACCATGGTACTTTCGACCTTACTCGGGGTAGAATGTAGCTTTATTCCTAGGTTCGAACCCTCGATATATGGAAGGAAAATTTAGTATTTTTAGGGGAGTAAAAAATTCGAAATTCGATAATGGCAATTTTTGAAATTTTTGGGAGAATGGTGATGATGTCTTTACAAATTGTTGAAGAAATGATGATGATGAAACGTTTTATTGTGAGTAGTCATGAGAATCAACAGTATGATAATCAGATTCAAATGACTATTATGGGCCAGAAAATAGACAGATTTTATTCCGCAAGATGAGAACTGTCAACCCAGTTCCAGAGTGATTGAAGGAACTTGTTCAAACAAATATCAAGAATGAGATCTAAATGTTCCAAATGTAATGAGGGATCCCAGTAGAGTCCTGTGGCACGTAGATTTATCGAAAGTTTCAAGGTTACAATCCTGAAGAATTTCAAGAGCTGTTGGTGGTTATTGTTGGCCCTATAGAAAACTTGAGTTTCTGAAGCATTTCAAGTCCACAATTGTACCGTAGTTCCTGCTGAAAACTTCTGATTGCTTGATCCACTCGTCTACGGCTAGTATTCTGTCGAACATATGAAGTTACTCAAGAACATTCAAAGAGAAAGAATGTGTTAATGTGCAATCACAGTTAGCAGAGATGAAGATTTCATAGAGATAAAGTTTCCAAGTGGATTGTTTTGCACATAGTCACATTTGAGATGTTTAATTGGGTACTGACAGTTAGACTTCTCCAGTTTGTGTGAAGGGTGATGCAAAGGTTAAGTGCAGATATGAGAAGTGAATTAGTGGTAGTACCAACGTGTTACGTTGAATATCTGATCGGTCAGTATGGAATCCTTCTAGCAGGGGTCTTATCAGGCTAGTTGGATTGCGCGTGATGTACTTGGTCAAGATGACATTCCTGGGTACTGATGCTACGAGACTGAAGTGCATTACATTGTCAACTTCACATTGGCGTAACTAGGTGATCTGGTTGTAATTCAGCGGTTCGCTGCATTCGCAAATGATATACGTGGTCAAGCTGACTTCCTGCGTATTGATGCTGAGGGTCCGTAGTGCATTACTTGGTCGGTTCACGAAGGATACTGTATTTCTAACTCAATGCAATAGTGCATGTATTGAGGGGGAGACCTGTGATTTTGATTGTTGATGTGCAAGAGATTTGTGGATTCGCCAGCAACGGTCCAAGGGGAGATTGTTGATGCACTATTATGTGACGTCACTGTCGAATAGACTAGGGTTGAGTCCTTGTATTGTATTACATGAGATTGTGGTGATCCATAGGGCATTTATGGATCTGTTGCATTGGTAAATATAGACCAAAACATAAATCTTGGTTCGACCTCTTTGAAAGGGCGAATGTGGGATTATGATTTGGACTATAAATAGCAATCTCATGTGTTGGTTTTCATTTGATGATTTGAGCTTATGCTTTGAATGCTTTCAAGGGGGAGGTCATGCCCGACCTCCCCCTGCCTTGAGATAGATGTTTATCCTACTGATGACATGACTGTAACCGTTTCTGAAGTAATACGAATCTGTGATGACGTTGTTATCATATGTCTCTGTCTCATCTCAAATCTCTCGTCTGAAACTGAGTTGTTTTCGCTTTATCGATCCATGAATTCGGTTCCTAACCGGTATTCTCACTCTCTCATGTTTCCCCTACAGTTTTAAAACGTTAAAACTTTTATATACGAGATTTAAAAAAAAAAAAAAAACTTACACCAATTAACGAACATTTTTTCTCATCCCAACGAGTACCATAATGTTATACAAAAAAACGAAAAAAAAAATTTTGTCAGTTTTTGTTCATCACAGGAAAAAACACAATGTGTTCACGTAATTCATTAACATTGTCTAGGTAAGTAATTAATCATGTTCAAAACTATGAATTGTATTTTCATCAGAGCATAATAGAATAAAACCACTCCCCCCCCCCCCCCCAAAAAAAAAAAAAAAAAAATCACACACCTCAAGGCTACCCGCTTCAATCACGCCCTCAATGATTGTTTTTAGCTCAGCTCCTCATCAAAACATATATCTTCTTTTTAATATAATATTTTCATTCTTTTTCACATGATTAAAATTGTTGTTTTTCATATTACAGTATGTTAATTCTATGTTACATCATAACACATATTTAATCACATCATATTAAATTTATCTATCCCGAAAGCTTCCGGAATATAATCTAGTATAACTATAAACGAATCATAAATTCAGTTCTCAACAAAATACATCCAAGTCCCAAACCATCATTTACACTCAAGTCAATAATTTGATTATTATTTGGGTTTCAGTTAATTCTACTCCGTCCTTATCATAGCTATGCTTATATTTTTAAATGTATTCAACAAAAAAGTGTTTTATTTTGTTTTAAATAAAACTATTTATTGTATCATTTTTTGTTCGTTGATATAATTTTAAAAACATGATGATTCCTATTTAACAAAAATCCAAATGGAAACTCACAGATTCGGTTGCAAATAGTCCTGATTTCCACTATTCTAAGTGTTTTTTTTTTAAAGTTTTTACATAATTTAAATAGAAAAAATAAAAGAAGAATAATTTTAATTTAAGATAATTGTTTATTTTAATTTGTTAGGTACATGTGAATGATTGAAATTTGAAAGTCATGAAAGACCAGTGCAATGTTCATTTATATATATACTTTAGTTGGTGTTTCTTTTTGTATTTCACTAGTGGAATTCATCCCGTGTTGTTGCGAAGACGTAACAGGACTTGGGTTTGGTTTGCTACGTTTCTTGAAGCAAGGAGAAGAGAGAAATAAAAATATAATTTTCGATGCGATTAGAATGATCGATATCTACATGTGTTCAGTTCAACAATGTTCTCACCGTCAACTTTTAACGGCTCTATATCTAGCTTTCTCCAAAAAAAAAGTCTACTGACTCCGGTAGAATATGTTTAACTTAAACAGAAACAAACAAAAAACTATGAACATGTAAATAAATGGTGTAACAAATACTATAAGATAAGATGTACTGCGCGCGTACAACGATATATTTCCTCTCCTATATATTCCAGCAGCCCGACATGCACAAGGCAAGCCATAGCTGGTGAACAGACAATAATCGTAAGGTGTAGCATTAGCATCTTTCGATATATCTATCATTTACATCTCTTTAACTAACGGACTAAGACATGCATAGAAACATCCAATCGTCACACCATAAAAAAATTGGTATGTTGTGATGATCCATGAAACAAGTCATGCTTTTTCTCAAAGCTTTGTTTTATCTATGATATTTGTCCCATTACAACTTGCTCGTATATGGTACCATCCTTGTCTAGCGATGTTTTTTTGTTGCATTAAGGTGTTTCTTCAAAAGCGATGTTGCCTCTCCACCGTGTTGGTTGTGCATTGGACAATTGAGATGTTGATTGGTCCACATCGACATAACCATTGCCTATGTGATTCTAGCCAGGTTTTTATAAAGATAACCAACAATAACTGAAAGTAAATATAAGACTGTTGTTAATCAGGTAAATATGTTTAATATGAAAATTGAAGGAAATTTACTTTCACCGCTTTTTTTCCGACAGTTTTTGTTGTAGTCGGTTGTAGTAATACTCGCATGACTTAATCATGGTAAAATTAATAAACGTTGACCACGTATATCCAAATCAACTTGGACCACCTATTACCTATACACAAACTTACTCCAGTGTTATACTATCTAAAGCTTGGCTTTTCAATGTCTATTGATATTCTCCGAAATGTATCACCTACATAGTGAATGATTGACATTCAAAAATATGCAGGCACATGTGTTTCTTTAGGGCGAGGTCTCTATCGGTTAAAACGCAAGGCTCCATACACAGTTCCTATGCATATTTCAACTTCTCTAATACCCACAGGAAGGTGTCCTCCCATTCGTTGGTTATAAACGCATGGGCGACATAAAATGAGATGTATGTTGACGTAACACCAATAATCTAAACAAGCTGTAAATTGTATTGGTTCGTCTTGAACGTGGCGACAATCAACAACACACATGCGGGAAGGCATACCACGGCTTGTGCGATAGTGGATGGATAAACGAAACATCATGTACCCTGTGAGCTTTTCATCGGTTTCATATGTTGCAACCTTGTCATATGACGTGATTGTATATGGGTTGTATAAGTCTATACGATTCGTATATAAGATGTCAAAATAAGATTTTGATTACATCTTTACTAAGCCGATAAAAAAGGTGTGCTAGGATATAAAAAGCACTAATTAACAAATTTTTATAAAGTTTATAATCGTTATATGGATCAAGTATTAAATGACTATTTTTAGAAATATGTACTGTTTTTTTCCTACGTAATTATTGAACATTCAGACAAATTAAGTTAGGTTGTCACTAGTATTTTTATAACATTTATATTATTTTAATTAACGGTGAGATATAAAACATCAAGGCCTTTATACTCAAGTCGTCGAACCACAACACTCTTTAAAATAAAAATATTAAAAATAACACGTGACAAAAGTCACCAAAACTACATATATATCCAGCTACTTGATTGCTTTTGATTGGTTTCTGTATATATTTGACTAAATATTAAATGCATTATTATTCCCGTATACAGAATTGGCACATTGGATATCTGTAAATTCTAAATTCTGTAAACTGATAATAT